>BGPR01005080.1:0-99744 GCA_013235015.1 Araneus ventricosus
ATTCAGATATATCTAGTAGGCTGATTTTGACACTTATTTGAGTCTAATAAGTAAATTGATTTCGTAACGAGACATTAGAGATAATTGAGTGCATTGTTGATACCTTATTTCCTGAAAGGTGAAACGATCCCGGAGAACAAAATCTAAGCTTCATGAACAATATGGTGACTCTGGAGCTTCGATTACAGCAATTTATAACTGATTTCGTAACTTTCGAAGAGGCCGTGTGAGCACACATGGGTTAAATGGTCAAAACGCTCTGTTGAGGTAACTGCTCAAGAAATCATTCAAAAGTCCATGACAAGGTGATGGATGATAGAAGAGTGAGGATTTGTGGAATTACTAAAAAATGGTTGTCTCAAATGGCCGTTTACATTATATTTTGCTTGATATATTGCAAATGAGAAAACTCTCCGAGCATGGGTGCCGCGATTCATCACACACTTGAGTAAATATGACATAATTGGGGCTCTGACCGCTTCTAGCAAACGCTTACCAACCCCAGGATGACCGCGTAGAAACCTTCCTAGGTTTATTATGCTCCCTACAATTTTTACAAAGTATATCCCAGCTTAAACCATTTAGCTTAATAAATTTGCTTTTAGTGCTTTAAGTTAAATCAGGACAGAATAGTCTTTGATCTAGAATAATTTTTTTTAATTTTATAAGACTTAAAAGACAAACTGGATATTCGAATGAAACTAACAAAGAAAATTAAGAAACTGGAAAGATCAGATAAATAAAATTTTTAAGATATAAAAGGAGATTTCTAAATATAAATCTTAAGAACATGGTGCGAATTCATTGCGAAGCTCACCGTAACTACAACAGTCTTTAAAATGCTCGAAAGACGGAAAAAGATTTTAGTATGATCACATTTTGAGAAAAATTGCCGAAAAGAAATTACATGCCTAAGTGTGGCAGCAGGCTGAGCATGATTCAAAAAATAATTTCTCCTTCTTCCTGAACACCTTTCAAAATTTTCTTCAATTGATTTATTTGACAGTGGAATTTATCTTCTTTCATTGTTTCAATAATATTCAACGGTGCGGTTGAGATATATGGTTAACTCATTTTAAAGAAGGCGCAAAGAAAATCGCACCATTTGTTATGATTGTAAAATGAAGTCACGTGATCAACAATTCATCTAGATGTTGCCTAATGCTATTTCTAATTAACGCCTTTTGTGAGATCCAAGACAAAGTCATTTATACATATAATCTGTTAACCATAGAGATATAAAAGAATATTTGCTAATATTTTATGTTGATATTATTATAGAATTTATAATACGGATATTTTAAATCACTTTATTTCTCAAACTCCGAGTTCTCAGTTGTAATATTTGATTAAATTTGCATGACTCTTTAAAATTGTTTTCAACTTATGGAAAAAATCAATTTTCGATGGTTTTTAAAAATCTTTTATTCCAGCCTGTAATTTTTCGACAATTGATGAAATTTAAAATTGTTCTAAGAAACCAATTTTTTAAGTTTAATTAAAATTAAAATATAGACGTTTTTCGAATAATATAAAAGCATTTTTAAAATTAAAATATCATATACATTTTTACAAAATACTTTTATTTATGTGCGCGTTCGCATTCTAAATATTGAGATATTTTTACTTACATGGCTGTCAAAAGATGATTTGATATACGATAAGTGTAATTTTTGCTTTGTTATAAGAACTTCATATTTTGATCACAACTGATGAAGCATAACTGTAAATAAATATTTTCATCCCCTGCCTTAGCGTCCGGATTTACTTAAAGATCACGCCTCCACGAATAAAAACATGGGTAATCATTGCAGTCTGAACCAATTTGAGCGCCTTTGCCACAGGAATTTGATGCTTCATAAGAATCGCAAATGAGAATTTTAGCCCAATGGCGCAAAGAAAATATCTAAACCCTAAATTTATTGAGTAGAAAAATGTCACTTGTTCTCTTATTAACGCCTTACATTTTTGTAAATCGCGCCTTTTAAAATAGATTGCAGTCTCCTCACAGAGGACACAATAGCACTATGCAGGTCTTGCACGTGGATAGTTGAAACATGCTGTGGGATTCTGTCTTCCAGCACAGCTAAATTTTTAATTTTTCTTTGATAAACCCTGGCCTGTAAAAGCCAGCCAAAAAACAGGGCGTTGGATCAAGTGAACGCAATGGCTAATACGTCAGGAAAGATGTCTTTCGAAGAGCTTTCTGGAAAAAGGTTTAGAACAGATAAAGACACCTGAGGTGGTACCGCGTCTTGTATAAATATGGTGGTGTGCAGATAATTTGTGGTTAATGTCTCTTTTTTCCACATGTTATTGCAAATGATTCTCCACGTTAATTCTTCATTACCTTTTTGTCATGATATTTTAGTTAAATAACTTCACATTTTCTCGTAGAACTAGTAGGACTGTGAATAATACATCTCGCGCCCTCTTCTCCCTCAAAAATAATCTAAGATCTGTTTTTCAACGCAGTCTTTAAAGGTTTATCCAATGTTGTCATTCATTTTGCAAACAACATTTTTTCCAGGAGCACCAGATATCATAATTTGTCTCTAAAGGAGGAACTTTCTCTATCCCCATGAATACACTATCGTATATGTAACTTGCTAAGTTATATTTACAAACTTAAACAAATCAATGTACAGTATTGAACACTTATATTATACACAATTCTTACTCCCTGTATTGACAAAACAAATACATTCATTTAGTAAAGTTACATAAATGATGTACTGGAATAGATGTCTTGTAAATTTTACACTAGCGAGTGAAGGTAACAATAAATTGCTATAACATGAAAGAAAGTTGTGAAATATATCATTCTCTTTTTTAGTGCGTTTACACAGGTATTTGACGAATGCGACTCCCAGAAAACGCGTTTATATAGCTATAGGACTTGGCAAAATATATAACAATTGATGGATCAAGTGAATTCACTTTCCAAACGTAAACAAACGAGTACTTCTTTTTGATGAGTCAACATGAATCTCATCCCGCTGCGAAATATTATCAAATCAATGAAAGCAGATGAATTCAAAGTGCCAATGTATCAATCGAAGAAAGTTTTGAAAGGTGTTCAGAAAGAAGAAGTAATTTGATTCAAGATACTCAGCGTGCTTGCCTTTTTGTGGACGATCAGTGTTGATATTGAAGAGAACTGCCTTCTTTACTAATAAACTTAAAATATTTGTTTTAATGATTATTTTTATGTATCTTGAAACTCTTATCCAACATTTTTTCACTTATTAACCAACTTTTTTTCGCTTTCATAATTACAAAGCGAACAGATATTGTATAACAATGCTCCTGTAAGTTGGTGAGCGTTAGCGAGCAGGGGTAGAGCTCTCCAGTTATTTTTATAAAATAGAGTGTCGAATCAATTCAGTTTTAAACCACAATTGGTATGAGTTTTTCCATTTAAGCGTCCGATTGGTAGGCACTTCTATGCGACAAAGTTCTTTTATCATTGCCTACGCATTTTTCATAAACGCCACTGACATTTTTACCCATAACAACATTCTACTAAGCATTGTAATAATAACGCGATTTCTTTATAGATTAGATTTATCTATATATATTAACGAAGCATTAAGTTCAACATCGTCAACTCAAAATATTTATATTATCACTAACTAAGCTTCAAAAGAAAAGACTTCTTGGTTAAAATTATGCCATAAAGCGAAATTTGCTTTAAATTAAAGCGATTTAATTAATTATAAAATTTTATTACCCTTTCGAATTATTAAGGAACATATTTCTTAAATAAAACTGACGTAGATCTTTCTAAAAACTTCGACCCACAAATATGTTGTTAATTACTACTTACTTAGACTTAAGTCTATTAATATAATAGAAATCCATCTAATATTTTAAATCCACTTAATATATTAGAATTTTGTTTTATTTTCAAGCTCATATTTTGAAGCAATGAATTATATTAATATAAAATTTTTGGGAAATTTTTAAAGAGTTTAATATTTTCACGATGTATGTTATGTCGTCAAAGAAGAATTGAATTCTAACGGAGCGCACATCAAAGAGCGCCTGTTTTAACAACCGTCTGTTTTTAAATAATTACCTTTATTTTCTGTATAAAAGGCTTCGTAAAAATGTATTTTAACCCGTGTTTCGAATTTCTCTTTTTCTCTCTTCCAAACGAAATGATGAATAGAAGTGGTAGTTTTTCAGTCCAGATTTTAGAAGAGGAAATTAAGAATATCGCTCGGAGTTAGTTCGGATCTACATGGAGGATTTATAATTCATATTTTATTTATTTCAAGCACAACATTTAGTATGAATGTTGTTAGTATAAAGGTGTTCATTGTTGTGATGTACAAATAGAGCAGAGTATCAAAAATAATCAAATAATTCTAAACTCAGGGGCAGCTCGTCCATTAAATTTGCAGAGCTGTAGTACCCCCTGAAATTATTTTAAAAGCCTCTTCCTCTCATTCAATTTAAATATGCCTCGTCTGCTTGCGTTTCACTCAGATCTTGTTGGTGTGAGGCAAACTAGAAAATAAAGGAAGCTTTTTTCAGGCACCCATTAAAAGTGTACCCATGCTTCTTCGTTACGTTTTTCTTCAATTTCTCTCATATGTTGTTTATTGATTTCTGTTTCGTTTAATGTGGCTTCAAAAGAATTATGTCTGGCTTATTGATATTCGTTTCCTTTTATCGTACCGGGATGTACCATGCATTTAAGTTTTAACCCTGTTATTATTATATCATGTTGATACATTTCTTTAACCGCCATCCCTTTGTCGGATATTAATAATAATCATCCAATCTTAGAACTTTTAACTTTCAAGTTTTGATAATTTCTCTATATCAAATGGCAGTACTAATTTGCTTTCTCCAGCCTAGAAATAAAAATCGAAGCTATAAATTAAAACCCGAACAAGTGAAGTCTGAAGATTGAAGCCGTGATTATTTTAAAATTTTAAGTAAAAAACGTTCATTTTAAAATAGTGGTACACTATTAGTAGTGGAAATACTGGTAATTATATAAACAGTTCTGAATATTTAACCTTAAATATATGAATCTGAAATGTCTCAAGATTATTCGAAATCATTTTCACCTTGCATTAACTATAATTCTGCTTTGAGGTCAATCCATTTACTCTGTCTAACAAATATAAAGTGTGAAGAAAGGTCCTTAAAGATATTTGCTTGTTCATTTGGAAATCATTTTACTCTCATTTAATGAGACATAAAAACCATTTCAATATTTACATCTTTAAAGTCTATGGGGTACTTTCATAAAATGTAATTTCGGTGTGCATTTCGAGTATCATCCATCGTTATTCGAAAGCAGCGATTCAACAATGTTTATTGTAAATATTTGGCAAAGGAGAGTAAAATATTTTTCAAGCCTTTAAATTGAGAGAATTATGAGTGACTTTTGAAACAACATATTACGCATGTATTCGTATGTAAGAACACATAGTATATTTTGAAACCTAGAAATTGCATTTCAAAGTTTAGGGGGCACTTTCATAAATTGTCATTTTGATGTACATCAGGAGTATCGTGCATCGTTATTCGAAAACAGCGATTCAATAATTTTCATTTTAAATGTTTGGCAAAGAACAATAAAATTTGTTAAAAGCCTTTAAATGGGTAAAAAGAATTAAATATAAATAATAATTTGTAAAAGAGAACGCGTTACAGAACTCACCGTTACAAGGGATTTCTATGCTTTGTAAAAACTAAATAAATGAAAGTGAAATAAAGGACATTAATAATTGTAACGCAGACGGCTGTATTTCAATCTTTGAGAAAATTCTTTTATAGTTCTGTTTGTTTCTGACTTGAAAAGCAGTTTCTGATAACACCAGAAAACTTCAATGAATATAAGATAGGGGGCCCAAATATCACTTACATTCCTAATTTCGTCCACAACGGTTTCTTCTTGATTTTCAGTGGTATATGGTGGCTACAACCAGAACTACAAAGCCTTCCCCTTCAGTTGTGTTTAGAGGAAGCCATTTGAAACCTGTGTTGATTATTCTTTTTTCTGGGAATTTTTGATAATTTTCGTGTTAGGTGAATTAATAATCATGTTTCATTACTTTTAGTAAAATGTAAGTCATAATGTTATACCAATTGAGGTAGTGCTAATAACTCTAATGGCCTACATTTTCGTTTAGCTTATTTTTTGATTTGCGATTCTATTCCGAAGGGGGATGATGCCGCCATGTTTGAGGATTTGGTTGTTTCCAATATCGCCCACTTGAGTTTTCCCATTATCGATCACCTAGGCATTTCCATTATCGCCCTAATCTTTTGACAATTACTAAATTTAAAAATACTTTTAAATAAGCACGGTTGATTTCCTATCACCTGCACACACACACACAATACTCCTAAGTTCATTTTATTTTAATGCTTTATTTAGGGAGAAAGGGTTAAAAGAATGCTTTAACTATATTGCTAAAAGTACAAAAAAGCTGTCTTGTATTGCTTTCAATTTTGCTGTGTCTTATTTTTCATTTTAAATAAAGAACGTATGATCATAACATAAGTTTCACTTTATTTCAATCCCTTTTAGACATAGGCGATATTAGGAATAAATAGTGGGAGATATTAGGAATATTTATTTAGTAGGAAAAATTCTGTGATCCCCAAAAGAAGTTTTCGTGTCTGTGTTAAACTTGTGTGTTAGAGTTTTAATTCGGTATGTATTCGGATAACAGTCGAGATAATAGTTTTGAAAATTTTTTAAACAATTTGTACATAAATTAGCAATCTGATTAAAATAATGGCTAAAAGGGTGGTGCTCCATACCTTACTACTGTCACAAAATCTATAAAGTATATTTTATGTTTATGAATCAAAAACGTCTTTAAAAATTATCGCAAATATGTGTTTCTTCTGTTACCCTTAGAATTTAAACAGAGTACACTGATTATGAATAACGCTGAGTGATAATTTCAGAGAGAAGTGATAATAGTGGCAGCTTCTCTATTTGGGCTGGAGATCCGTAGCAGCCCCTGAAATTATTCTGAAATTTCGTATGATTGTTTTTATTCTTATTTCCTTACTTTCCCATTCCGAGAGTTCGACGATGAAGGAAAATAGGGGGATAGTAATAAAAACGTGGAAAGAAAAGTAACAAAGTTCGACCACTACGCAAAGCTAAGAGATGAATCCTTAGAAAAAAGAAAAACTTTCTCATTCGAATTTATAACTACCAGAACTGCATTGCGCCAAGCTCTAGTTGGCGTGGAGTCAAATGAATGAGAAAGGTTATCTTTTTTTTTCTCGCTCCCACCAAAAGTTTATCTTCTCTTCCTCGTACTTTTTTTCTTCGATTTCTCTCATGTGTTGTTCAGGAGTTTCTTTTTCGCATCAAGTTGTCTCGATAGAAAACAGTCTGGTTTATTGAATATTCGTTTTCTTTTGTAGGAAGCCCCACTTTGAAAACGGGTGCCTATATAATTTTCTAAAATATTATTCAGATGAAAATTTATATAAGGAAGGATCAATCTCATTATCATTAGAAGTAGGAAAATCTTAACGTTGCGGATCTTTAAAGCATCATATTTTCAAAGAGTTTTCTGAGCAAAAAATTGAATATAAAAGCGCAGATAGAGTTATGCCGAATTAGAACAGTGTTCAAACTTCTTCAAGTAGGAAACCCCAGTACCATGCGTGCAATGGAACTGGAATGCGATTCCGGTACTGCAATGTATTACGAGAAATAAACAAGAAAAATTTGTGAAAACCTCCTTGAAAATAGGGCGACTTTTATGACCCATTATAGAGTGTTCCAGCAGTGCTTACTTTTTTACTATAGCACTGCCCAATACGAGCGAAAGTTTTTCCAGCGCTTCTTGTTTCTTAACTGAAGAGTCGCCACTGATTTAACCTTGAATAATTGTATATTACGGCATTGGAAATTATTAAAATTATTCATTAATATCAACAATTTAAACAATTCACATAGCCTGACCCGCCTGTTATGGCGTTAGATCATATACGGGCAAGTAACATTGGTCCAAAGGATTTATTTAAACCCAAAATAATTATATAAAAATAACTCTACAGTTTTGGAGAGCAAACAAATTAGAAATGCTATGAAAATTTAATTAATGAAAAATTAAGCAATAAAAACAGCACTTACATGCAGAATATTAAAAACAAAAGCATACACATAAAAAAGCACTAAACACATAGAAATATCACGCAAAATAAAGAATATGAATTCTTCAAACTACAGAACACAACAGAAAAGAGAACACGGATTTAAAAAATGCAGACAAAAGTTTAAATATTAAACTAATCTGTTCATCAAGCCTTCAGAAAAATTATAAAATTAAGAATCACAAAGCATATGATCACCCAAAGAATGCAGAAATTACATTAAGCGCACTTACTAAACCTTACATTAAGAAACCTCAAACATTTTAAGGAGTTGAACCTGTAGTCCAAAACATCACAACAGTTTGAGGCTTCATTCGTCTATCTTCTTTTTTATTTTTTAAAATTAACTCTGAATTAAAGAAATGATAACTAGCAAACAAAAAAATGTATTTAACCATTCATGAATAGATACGGCGTATAGAACTCGCCATTCGGTATGTACCATAAGTTAAATAAAAACTATCGAAGGTAGGAAGCTCACCATCCCTCTAACGTCGTATTAATATCCTCTCCTACTCGCTCCGATAGTTTCGACTGGAATCAGTCAGTTTGGTTTGATAATGTTTGAAAGTGCATTAAACGGTCTCCGTAACCCACCCTGGCTATCACGAAACGGCGGGAAATTATCCCTATACAGCAATATTTGGCAGTTTTGGAAGACTTAAGCAAGAAAAGACGAGCTGAGGATGAATCTGCAGCATTAACTCTCGATGGAGAAGTGACCGAGTGCAGCGACCAAGAAACTGATTCTCAGACTGCCATGGAAGACAATCCAGTTCACAAAGAATAGAGCAACTCAAACACAAATGTTTGTCTCATCCATCCATTCAACCTCTAATCTTATTATACCATAAAAAAGCTGCTGTGTATAATTAAATTAGCGTAGATGTGGAAAAACAGGATGGGAAAAAAAGTGCGTCAAGCTGATCCGAGGGTTCAAAAAAGTCACCTGTCCGCAAAGGGTTAACTGTGTCGAACGGATCCAATTAATTTTAATGTTAAGATTAGTTTGAAAGTCACAAAGTGTAATAGCCTTGAAATTAAAGTCTTTTCTTTTATCATAAATGCCAATAGAGACACCGGAATCCAAAATTTCAATTACCAAATCCAAAAAAATTGCATTTGTTAATTTCATTATTGGTTTTGTTAAATTTAAGCTCTTCTGGATAGCAATTAAATATAGATACAGAATCATTAAAATTAAACACTATCAGATATCAATGAAACGATAACCGTAAATAAGTTCGCTTTCGATTGAAAGAAGAAATACATTAGCCAATGCACTACAAAATCAACTACCTATAGGAATGTTACAAACGAAACATCACAATCTATAGAAAAGACTGATTATATATTTAATGATCAGTGTTGGAGAAAATCGCCAATAAAAGTTTTAAGATGTTTATGATTTTAGGCTAGTGTTATTTGGATATTGCGCAGTACGGCATAGCATGATGCGAAAGTCGTTCAACACAAAGCCATTGGATCAAAAACTACCAAATTTCGATTGGAGTAACTGCTTGGATAGCAGGTGCTCTCTAAGAAAAGTTTGTCAAAATTTTAATTGTATTTTAACTTAAAAATTGATAAAATTTGTGACTTTGTTTTCAGTAATTTCGGAGCTTATTATCGCACAAACACCATTTTAAAATCACTTTATAATACAGAATATTAACCTTTTATTGATATCAATTTTATATGCATGCAAAGTTTTTCTTCAATTTGAATAAACACTTCAGAATTAATTTTAAATGCAATGCGAAACAATGACTTTTACTGTTAGTATGAAATTCAAATAATTTTTTTGTCAAACCTTTTACTCGCGTGCTTTGCTAATATTAACGTTTCGATACATTAAAAAATTGCTTTCTTTGGACAGTAATTGCAAAACAGAAAATTCATTTCTGGTATTCTTTCTGCAAATTGCGCGATGTTAAAGTCGGTACGCTCATAATACAACGTCAGATTCAATTAATCGAAAAGGCACGGTACAAGAACAAATTCAAAAAAGTATCATGCCACGATATTTGATTAAAGGTTCGAACCTCGTTTAATTTTTTTTCTTTAATTTTTTACGAAAAAGCTTAATCTTAAAATTTGTATCTTGGAGTTTCTTCTCTAGTTCTTAACTACTTTCAGTTGATATGTATTTACCTTCAGTTGGCTTGGTGTGGAAGTATGGAGAATGGAGTCCCGGTACCGGTCTCATCCTCAACATGTGTTTAAAGGGCGAAATAACGCTGCTCGATGTTTGTTCGTAATGTTTCCGTATAGCTATTTTGTTAACCGAAGAATTATGTAAATCAAATTCATCTCCAGTTTCTCGCATTGGAACATCAAGTTGTCTCCTGTATTGTAAAATTTATACAAAAGCATTTTATAAATATGATACAATAGCATTGAACATTTGCAATATAATAAAGCTATGGAAAAATTGAACTTCCTTTTAAAATTTTTTCCGTTGTTTCTTATTGTTTTTTATCACTTTTCATGCTTTTATGGAAGAAAGAAATATTTCCCTCATGTAAAAGAATTTGCTGAAAGTACTAACGCTAAGAAAAATAAAAACAGTAAATGTTCGAAAGAAACAAAAATATAATATCAGAAATTATTTTTTGAATATTTCATTCCTCAAAGAAATTCGTTTTACTTGCGAAGAAACTTTGCGAGCTACCTATCTTTTATAGTAGACGACTCGAAATGTTACTTGAAACGCAGTTTGGAATATTTATCGAAAATAGATAATTTTCGCATAAAATAAACTATTTTTTCTATAACTTTGAGATCTCTGTGTCTCTGGAAATTATATTTCACATTTTTAAAATAGTTTTGAGGCTGCAGGAAATTTCAGATTATCATGCGCAAACATGAATTTTGAAGCACTTAGACATGCTAATGAAGTTGATGATCCATTTTGTAAATCGAGTGATAAACTTAAAAATCGTCAGCGCAGTTAAATTTCTGTTTATACTGTGGCCTTAAAAATAATAATTTGAAAAACTTTCCTTTTTATATTTTTCAATAATCTAATCTTACATTTTAAAATTTATGTGTAATCCTATTGGTGGAATTATGTGTAGTCCTATGTGGCACTATTGGTGGAAGCTATAATCCCTATCGCATTTATCTTTGAAATAATGGAAATAAAAAAGTTTTAAAAGTGTATTGAAAGCTGAAAATTTTATTATAAAAAACACGGAAGTCAAAACAAAATATTACAAGCATCAGGAGCCGATAGTAACACTTTATGAAAATAAGAATTGTGATCATATATATGATATATTTTGATTTTAATGATTTCTCTTATGAATTTTCTTTTTAGTGATATATATTTTATCTTCATATCTTTATACAGAAAAACTTCGATTAACCATCACTGTCCGGAGCAGAGCTGTGACCGATTACGGAATAGACGAAATTTGCTATGTGGTTTTATTACTAAAATTATAGATCTGTGTAAAACGAAACATTCAACAGTGGTCCAATCCAATGTTTTTGGATTACAGGCTGCCAAACCCATTAACCAATGTGAAATCTCGGGGATAAAAAGCGTAGACTGGGGGAGAGAGAGGAATTACTACGTTGTTGGAATTCCACACATTCCATTCGGGCATAAAAACGAAATATGATCCTTCGAATCTGGTGATAAATTATCCATAAAGGGGGGACGTTGAGGAGGAGGATTGGAGGAATCAAACTGGAGAATGAGGTGGAGAAGGGAGGATGCTCTCTCCACGTGCTTTTACCACAAAACGCGTTAATTATCTATAGGTTTTGGCAGCATCTAGAGCAAACGATGCATAACGTTTCTAAATGTAAATATGTTACTGAAATTGGGAAGAAAACATATTCAAAATGAAAAAAATGGCTATAAACTTTCTGAAAAATTATTTGTTCTCTATAAATGTCAAGGAAGATAATTACTTGAAATAATATTTTTTGAAAACAAATGAGTATAAATTAAATATTATAAAAACTTCTATATATGAACTTATTTTCTACACAAAAAATAAGAATAAAGTATTTTTAATCCTTAAACTTTTTTTCCTTTTTGCGAGCATTTTGACGATTAGCGCGTTTATGGCGAGTCTGTCAACAAATCTGATAAGCTCAAGAATATATGTTTTTTCTGCTAGAATGCACATTGTAGCGGGCGAATCCAACCAGGTTTGCATAGCAAACCTGGGAGGGCTGCTGCGAAATTATTCTGGGAGTTCGCGAGTGTCAACTAGCAGGAAGTAGAGCCCTCTATTGCTGACTAAATCAACTAAATACTCGATTGACGAAAGCAGTTTTTAAAAAAGTAAGTGATGTGACAAAATAAATTCGAAAGAAAGTTGCAAAATATACCATTCTCTTTTTCAGAGTGTTTACACAATTATTTCACGAGTGAGACTCCCAGAAAACTCGTTTGGTTAGCTATAGGACTTGGCAACATATACAGTAATTGATGGATAACCTGATATCTGTTTCCAAACGTATACAAACCAGTACTTCTTTTTCTTGAGTCAAACATGAATCTCATCCTGTTGCGAAATATTATCAAATCAATGAAAGAAGATGAATTTAATTTGCCAAAGAATCAATTGAAGAAAGTTTTGAAAGACGTTCAGGGAGAATGAGAGGTAATTTGATTCAAGACACTCAGAGTGAGTGTCTTCATGTGGACAAGCTCGTGATGTACAAATTGTGCAGAATATTCAACATTATCAACTAATGCTTATATCAGGGCTGCTCATCCATTAATTTTGATAAATATGCCTGGTTTGCGCTCCGCACAGATGTAGTTTGTGCGGCGTAAAGTAGAAGAAACAAGAAGGGTGACCTTTTCATTCATGCACCCAACCAAGCTTTACACTCTCTTCTTCCTTACGTTCTTCTTCAATTACTCTCATAGGTTGTTCATAGATTTGTACTTCGTTTAATGTTGCTTCAATAGAAAAATGTCTGATTTATTGATATTCGTTTCCTTTTACCGTACCGGGTTGTACCTTACATTTAAATTCAAATCATGTTATTAATATCTCATATTGATATTTTTCCAATAACCGCCATCCCTATATCGGATATTAATAATAATAATAACCCAATCTCAGAACTTTTAACTTTGTAACTTTCAAGTTTTGATAATTCATCTATATCAATTGACAGTACTAATCTGTTTTTACCAGCCTAGATGAAAAAATCCAAGCCTTAAATTTAAAACAATTATCAAAAATTAAACTTCTCAAAGTTGGTGTTTTAAAAATTTTGAATTAAACATTTTCAATTTAAAATAGTGGTACTCTACTAATAGTGGAAATACTGGTATTTATATAAACACTTCTGAATATTTTTTATTAAATATATGAATATGAAATGACTCAACATTATTCGAAGTCATTTGCTCCTTACATTAACTGTAATTCCGCGGTCAAGTCAATACATTCATTCTGCCTATAATTATAAAGATTTAAAAAAAGTTCCTTAAAGATAATTGCATGTTCATATAGAAATCATTTTAAACTCGTTTAATGAGACGCAAAAACCACTTGAATATTTTTAACCATTTCAAAGCCTAGGGGGTACTTTCATAAATTGTAATTTCGGTGTGCATTCGGAGTATCATGGACCGTTAATCGAAAACAGTGATTCAACAATTATCATTGTAAATGTTTGGAGAAGGACAGTAAAGTATTTTCCAAGCATTTAAATTTTGTAGAAAGAATTAAATACAAATAATATCACAAAAAACATAATGCGTAACAGAACTCATCATTACCAGGTATATCTATGCTTTGGAAAAACTAAATATATGAAACCGAAATAAGGTAAATTAACAATTTTTATCACAGGGGATGTATTTCAAACTTTGAGAAATTTCTTTTATACTTCTGTTTGTTTCTTGATTTCTGATTTGAAAAGAAGTCACTGATAAGACCAGAAAACATCACTAAATATAAGGTAAGGTGCCGAAATATCGCCCAACACGGTTTCTTTTTTATTTTAAGTGGTATACGATGACTACAACCGGAACTAAAGAGCTTCCTCCTTCTGTGATTGTTTGAGGAAGCCGTTTGAACCTGTGTTCACTTTTCTTTTTTCTTAGAATTTTTGCTGATTTGCTTTTTAGATGACCAAGTTTCATTACTTTTATTTAATTTTAAGTTATAATGTTCTACGAATTGAGACAGTGATAATATTTCTAATGACCTGCATTTTGGTGTTGTTTATTTTTTTGTTTTGCGATCCGATTTCGAAGGGGAATGCCTCCATATTTGAGGATTCGGTTGAGTCTTCTCATTATCGCGCACTTGAGTATTCCCTTTATCGCCCTAGTCTTTTCAGGGACACTATGTGAAAAAAATTTATTTTTATATAATACTTGGATTGTATCTTCAAGGCATCATATTCACACAGCTTTTGCTGATTAAAAAATTTAATATAAAATTTTTTATACAATGTTCAACCGTCCTCAAGTAGGAAAACCCAGTACCAAGTGTAGAGTGGAGTCGAAACGACGTTCTGGGACTGCTTTTTTACGAGAAATAAACAAGAAATATTTTTAAAACCTCCCTAAAAACATGGTGAATTTTGTCACTCACGTTAAAGCATTTTGGCACTGCCTTTATTTCGGTTTCACTGCAACTCTGCCTAATACCAGTGAAAGTTTCTGAGCACTGCTTGTTTCTGATCTGATGAGTCGTCACGGAGTAACCTATAATAATTGTATTTTACTGCATTACAAGTTGATAAACCAATTCATCAATATCAACAATTCGTATTGCCTGACGGCCCAGAGAATGTGATAGTTCATACACGGCCAAGAAATACTGATGCAAAGCATTTATATAAATCCAAAATAATCAGATACAAACAGCTCTACAGTATTGGCGGGCAAACAAAGTAGAAATGCAATGAAAATTTAATTAATAAAAAATATTTTGTGAAATACAGAGAATACATTTATACAAGCAAACAACACAGAGAAAAATCTTGAAAAAATATAAAATATGGATTCTTCAAACTACAAAACAATGGAGAAATACAACTAAAAAAGAAGTTCAGACACCACTTTAAAGATACAGTGTAAGAACAGAAATGAGTAATAATAAAATACCAGGACTAAAACTTAAATAAGGAAAGAATGAAAATTTGAGCTAATAATGGCATGGTGATGATAATGCATTTAAAGGAGAGCTAAAAAAAACTGCGCAAAACTTGAACATGAGATGCAATTCAATTTCAGCAGAGGAGGAGTCAAATGAGAATTCAAAAAGTCCGTTGAGATTGTCAGTTGATTGAGAGTTTATTGATTTTTAAGAGTGGCAACTGTTGGAGACCTTCAAAACATTGTAATTAGTTGGGTGAGAAGACAATGTCTTCATTTTCAGACATAAAGGTAATCAGTTTTCTTATATTAATTCTTGACAATGGGTTGTTGAGGTCTCTTTTCTACCAGAGCTGTTCAAAGTCGTTTAAGGGCTCGGTAAATTGAAATCAGCTTGTAAGGTGGCAGCTGGTTGCGAAGTGCAGAGGGCTTTCCAACTAGCCACAACTACAGCAATCGATCAATTAAAATTAGACACAGAAATTGTGCGGAGATAAAATCGATATAATTGAAAAGTAAGAATTATTTACGCGACAATATGCTCCAATGTAATTGAGGGAAGACCATAAATTTTTATCAAGTTTTAATTAAAAATCTAAGTAAAATTTTCAAAACATTTTAATTAGTGAGCTCACAACCTAAGAAGAAATTACGAGCCAAATATAGTAGATCTAGGTCCAACGACTTGCACTGTATAGAGCTTTGAACGATTAGAATCACGCAGTTTGCAGATAGTTTCCATGCCGTAAATATTAACATGTAAAAAACTAATAAAATCAACTTCTGGAATCTGTAGTTATATGCTAAACATCCTCACGTTGGCGGGGTGTGGAAATTTGGTGAGTAGCGTGTTGCTTCCAACTGACATACTTGTCAGATGAAGGCAGCTTCAGGATTCCAAGGGAAGTCACTCCCCAATAGCAATTTTAGTTTGCAGCAAGCTTGCAACAAATTTGACATGGCGAGAGTGCAAGCTTGAAACAAATCTGACACGACAAGAGTGCAAGCTTGCAACAAGTTTGAAACAAGTTAACGCAAGCCTCGAAGTCACATGGGACGAACTTGCAGCAAGCTTGCCGCTTCAAACTCATTGCAAATTATAGCAAAAACAGAGTACGATCACAACCCGGATTAGAACTCGCGACCTACCGGTTCGGAAGCTGACGCTCTAACTTCTCGGCCAGTTAAACTCTGAGAGGAGAAGATAGATTTCGCTAATACATCGTTCAATTCGATTTGTATACGATTTATTTTAAACTGGTTTCTTGATTTCATTAATTTTTTGAGTTGAGAATATGATTTGAAGTCAAAGAGAGAGCGATTTCCGCTAATAACTACGTTTTGCTATTAGAATAAATTATGAAATTAGAGTTCAAAAGTAATTGCTTTAACCTGTAGGAATCGGCAGAAATCGACGAAAATATTCCCTTCCATGCCTCTTCCATCGAAGAGAAAATTTCTTACCCCACTCGAAAGCACAGTATGAGCATTTCACCCCATGTGGTATTGCTCGTTTTACAATGGGGAGAGGGGAATGGTTGCCGAATTTTAGTCAGTAATTGTTTCCGCGTTAGAAAGGTTCCTATATTTGGCTATGCATGTCGCGATAATTTTTTTTTCTAAATTCTCCCTTTCCACATTTGATACTTATTTTCTTATGAGTATCGTGCATTTTGCAACATGCGGACTTTCTTTTTCTAAGCAAATTATAAAATTAAAATAGATCTTTTACAGGAGTTCAAAGAACAGAACTTCAAGAACTAAGAGAGTAAAATTTATATAAAACAAATATTTAATAATAATCATATATAGAAAAGGGGCTTACATTTATTGTTAATTATTTGATTCATTCGTAATTTTTTTAGTCTCCACAAATTACGTAATAAACTTATTCTGAAGCAAAATGTTTTGATATCTATTGTTTAAACATAACAAAATGATTATAGAAATATTAATAATACATTATGCTATCGTTATTTGAGTGCTAAAATGGTTCCTGAATTTTTTTTATAATCATTTCTTAAATTTATCTAATTTTTTTGTGTTCCTTAAGAAAGTCATTCGTTGTTTCTCCGTTATAGTAAGATATGTTTTCGATACAAGTGCTAAGATCTTCAATTTAGAAATTCATTTATCTGTTTCAGTGTTTATCACTATATAATGCCCAATTTAGACACCAAGTTGCAAAGAACATAATCGCAGATGTTCGCACTGTATCACTGACTATTTTCTGTGTCTTCGTTTTGGACATAGGAACGAAGGAACACTCTTTTATGAATAAAGCCGTTTACAGCTGATAGTAGTTTACGGTATTGCCTGCCTATGTGAACACTGCTGGAAATGGCTAACTATGTGTTGCCCACCCAGGGAGTGGTCAATCCTGTATAGCTATTCTTCATTGCACAAGCACATAGACACAAGTTCAAATGCGAACCTTTTCATAAGAACGTTATCACGAATGCTTGCTTCTTTACTAACACATGTTTCCCACAGATGTTGATATGGGTGGAAAATCATTAATTAAAAACTTTTTTTAATAAAAAGATACCTGTTTAGTTAAAAGAGAACAGGGAGAATCATTCTTTTAACGTCTTTCTAAATATAGCTGCATTTTACCCCTTTCTGTTCATGAAAATTCTTTTATATCATAACTTTAGCATAGTTTGTAATTTTAAAGCATATATATTTGAAACATATATATTATTTTATTAAAAGGAATTTTTCTGAATATTCCACGCATTAACCTAAATGCTTCGGGAACTTTTGGGCATTTTGAGAAGCTGTCGTTGGATGAGGAGTTCATTGCATTCAATAAATAAATGATAGTTTCACAGTTTATAAATAGATAGAAATGGTTTTTCATAAAATTTCCTACTGCATTCAAGAATGAATTAGTATGTAATTTACGTTTTCTTACGGTTTCATATCCTATTTTGTTCAATTATAGAATATCAAAAGACTATTCTAATTATCATAACAAATAATATGTGACTAATTATATATAATTTAATTTTGATAAAATTTATAATTTTAGTTATTTCAAACAATATAACAATCCATAATTATCATTCCATGTGTTATTTTTCAGTCAAATTAATATCTGAAAAATTAAGCAGATTCATGACCTACAAGGGCGGTGTCCTACGGCATAAAACCACCTCCAACTCGCCTCTTAGGAATGAGATTTTTTTAATATATTTTAGATTTATGAGTTTCAGAGACTACATTTGTTCAAATATATTCGAAAAACAATTAAAATATATTTATGTGCCCTTGAAAGTGTTAGTGCACAAGCAAATAAATGTCTTCCATATATTTGTGTTCAAATATGAGCAAATATGATTTAAAAATTAAAAAAAATAAAAGTAAATGATTACGTTTCAAAGCTACTGAATAAAGTAATATTACATTAAACGAAATCAAAACTTTTAACTAATTTCTTATATTTCAATGAAAATAATTTAAAACAATTTTTGCTGTGACATATCTTTTTTCCTGAATTTTAATCTTACGAACAAAATTACTATTAATTTCTATTTTATTTTTTGAATAATTTTAGTTTCTAAAAAAATGAAATCTTAAATCTCTTTTAAAAAATGAAAAATTTGTTCTAAGCGATGCTTTTGTTAAAAATCTGTTTTAAATATGCAAAAAATGTGAGTTCTACTTTTTAAAATTTTTGGCTCTGAAAAGAGCCTTTTTTTTGCTTGTTGCTTAGTTTCCCTATTACTTTCCTTCCCATTGAAATTGAATCAGTTTTCAAAATTTTTATTAACTCCTGTTGTATGTTTTTCATTCGTTTATGTGTTATATCATTTTTAAATAAATTGTGTGATATTCTTCGAAACAGTTCTGGTCAATGCATAGAACCATATTGCATGCCTTACAAATTATAGTGGTTCATTTTTGGTTATCCTTCTTAGCACAACATGCGCATCTATTTCTTTTCTTTTTGTCCAATGAGAAAATTTTGTATCATCATTTGATTTCAATTTTGGTGTCACTGAAGGCTCTGCAACTTTAGAATTTATATTTCCTATCAAAGATGTGATCAAATTCATTCTAAATTCTTTTAAACTGAAATTTGACTTAGTTCGGTTTGACTTAAACATCAAAAACGCATTTAGAACAGCAATATCGATTAGGCTAAAGAATAATTTCTTTGTCCACTTCCTAGTTCGTCGAGTGAAAGTATAGGTGGATACCATACGATCCCCTAAATCAACATATCCCATGTGTTTGTTGTAATCTGCCACTATTTTTGGCTTCGTCGTTGTTAATTTTTTTATTCCACATTCAACAACTTCATCTTCAAATTTTCTTTTGCATCTTTTTCGCTCTTCAACAACAAATTCATTTTTGGGACTGTGCATATTGGTCAGCATATACACGTGTCTTTTGTCTTTCCAGCATAAGGCTGTCATTCCATTGCAAAATTTCGCAGCAGCATCGCCTTGTTTCATTTTTTTAGGCGCTAAATCCTTTGGAAAATACTTTCTATTGGAGCGTATCATTCCGCAGGAATTAATCTTTTTTTCTGTTAAAAGATCATGAAAAAGTTTTGGTGAGGAAAAGAAATTGTCCATAAATAGCTTATGACTTTTATCTTTTACGCACTCTGCCATTGTATAAACAACATTATATGATGTAGAGAGTGATAGGTTTTCTTTTAATTTATCTTTTCCCAGATATACTCTCATATCGTATGTATAGCCTGTGGCATCAGCAATTTTATACATTTTGATCCCCCACTGTTTGCGCTTTTTTGGAATGTATTGCTTGAATAACACTCTTCCTTTAAATTTAATGATAACTTCATCCAAAGATAAATTTTCTGTGGGATCATACACTTCTTTAAATGCTCTATCGAAACACTCAAAAATTTTTCTTATTTTCCAGAGTCTGTCGTAAGTCGGAGAATCTCTGCATTCTTTCAAACTATTATCGGAAAAGTGCAAAAATTTTAAAATTATTAGGAAACGATCACGAGGCATAACTTTTCTGAAAACAGGAGTTTCAATTAGATCATTAACTGTCCAATAATCCTGAAGGCTGTCTTTTTCAATATGTCCCATCAGTAACACCAAACCAAGAAATTTTAGAATTTCATTGTTGTCAGTTGGTTTCCAAGCAGGCGCATGTTTACTTTTATCAGATGTTTCTCCGTGGATATTCAGTATATCCGAAGCATATCTATTGGTTTCTTCGACCAAAACTGATAATATTTCATCCGTGAATAACAGTTTGAAAAAATCGTATTCATTTTTATAATTGCTGTTATCAAATTTCAACCCGACTTTTCCCAAAAATGGCAACACATTTTTCGCTTCAGATCCTTCTACATCTTTCCATGAAAATAAATTTTCTACATTTTCAACAAAATTCGCTGATGTATCTAAATCAACTTCATTAGTATCTTCCAAAATGCTATTTTCTAATTCTTCTTCACAATCTGAATAACTGTCATCATAATTTTCTGCGTCTAAATCCTTCATCACATTCTCAATCTCCATTTGCGTGAGATATTTCCGAGGCACTATAGAAAAATTTAACGAAAAAACACGAGAAAAGAAAAATCCGTCTGCTATAGACAGCGTAAAAGTATCGAATGATGTATCTCTTTTGAGACTTAGAAGTTGTTTCCAGAACCTCGCCAATGCACACACAACGGATGACATTGGCGAAAAACATCCCCACCAATTTCGGACAAAGGTCGTAAATGAGTTGAGGAAATTCCTCTTCAGGGAAAAAGGGGGTAGGAAAAGTCTCTCAATCGCTCGGTACAGCAGTAGTACCACAGCCGAAGTAAAAGGAAATTTTTCTTTCGGTACAGCGTATGTACCGCCGATTGGAAAAGGTTAAACAAGTTTAAAATGATTTCGCACTGAAGACACAATTATTCTTAAGGACCTTTATTAACTCTTTATGTTTGTAAGCAGAGTAAATGGATTTACCTGAATTCAGAATTATACTTAATGCAAGGTGCATTTGATTTAAAATCGTGTTGAGACATTTCAGATTCATATATTTAAGATTAAATATTCAGAAGTATTTATATAATTACCACTATTAATACCGTACCAATATTTTAATACGAAAATTTTCTATTTAATGTTTTTAAAATATTGATTTTACAACCATACATTCCGTATTCCTCTTAATTTATAGCTTGGATTTTTATATCCAGGTTGGTGGAAACAAATTAGTACTGCCGCTCGATATAGATGAATTATAAGAACCTGAAAGTTATAAAATACAAAGTTAAAAATCTTAAGATTGGAGTATCATTATTATTGTCCGATATAAGGATGGCGGTTATTGGGAAAATATCACCATGAAATAATAACAGGGTTAAAACAGTAGCATTTTATTGACACCAATTTTAATTCCATACAATGTTTTCTTTAATTTCAAGATCTTTCCAGATTTAATTTTAAAAGCAATGTGAAACAATGATTTCACTGTTGTAATGAAATCCCAAAAAAATTTTTATTCATTCAACTTTCACTCGCGTCCTTTGCTAACATTAACATTACGATGCATAAAAAAATGCTTTCTTTGGACATTAATTGCAAAACAGAATTTCATTTCTGGTATTCTTTCTGAAAATTGCGCGATGTTAAAGTCGTTACGCACAGAATGCAACGACAGATGCAATTAAGCCAAAAGACGAGGCAGACGAACAAGTTGAAAACAATGTCAGGCTACAATATTTCAGACTAAAAGTTCGAATATCATTTAGTTTTTTTTTCAGTAATGTTTTACGTAAAAACTTTATCTTAAAACTTGTATCTTGGAGTTTCTTCTCTTTTTCTTTACTGCTTGCAGTTTATATGTCTTCACCATAAGTTTCCGTGGTGTGGCAGTATGGAGAGCAGAGTACCAGTTCAAATCTCATCCTAAAATCTGTTTAAAGGGAAAAATAAAACTGCTCGATGCCCGTTCCTAATGTTTCCTTATAGCTACTGAGTTAACTTGAGAATTATACAGATCAAATTCATCTCCAGTTTCCCGCATTGGAATAAAAAGTTGTCTCTTGTATTGTAAAATTTATACAAAAGAAATCGATAAAATAGCACTGAACATCTCCAATTTAATAATGCTGAGGAAAAAATAAACTTTTTTTTAAAATTTTCTCCGTTGTTTTCTATAGCTTTTTTCAATTTTATGCTTTTATGGACGAAAAAATATTTCCCAACTATCAAAGAACTTCTGAAAATGTTAACACTGAGAAAAATAAAGCTAGTAAATGTTCCAAAGAAGCAAAAATAAAATTTTTTATTCCGAATTAAATTTTTAGATATTTTATTCCCTCAAAGAAATTCGTTTCACTTGCGAAGAAACTTTCCGAGCTGCAGATCTGTATAACTAGACGAATCGAAATATTTTCTTGAAACCCAGTTTGGAATATTTATAAAAAAATATATAATTTTCGCAAAAAATAAACTATATATTTCTAGCTTTCAGATCTCTGTGTTTCTGGAGATAATATTTTACATTTTTAAAATAGTTTTGAGAAATGAAAACGATGCAGGAAATTTCAGATTATAATTCGCAAACATGAATTTTAAATTACTTAAACATGCTCATGAAGTTGATAATACATTTTGTACAGCATGTGATAAATTTAAAAATCGTCTGCTCAGTTAAATTTCTGTTTAGTCTGTGTTCTTTGAAACCAAATAATTTGAAAAAAACTTTCCATTTTATATTTTTCAATAAAATAATCTTATATTTTAAAATTTCAGTGTAATCCACAGTAAATATCACAATTGGTGGAAGCTATAATCCCATTTATATTTGAAATAATAAAAATAAAAATAAGTTTATAAAACACGCTTTAATAAGTGTACTAGAAAGCATAAAATTTTATATAAGAACAGGGACGTTAAAACAAAATATTAAAAGCATGAGGAGCCGATAGTAATACTTTAAGAAAATAGGAAGTTTGATCATGTTATGATATATTTGGATTTTTAATGAATGCTTATGAATTTTCTTTTTTTGTGATATACATTATGGCTTCATTTCTTCATACAGTAGAACTTCGATTAACCGTCACTGTCCGAAGCAGAACTGTGACGGATTACCGAATATACGGATTACATGAATCTCTTATTAAATAAGAACTGTGACGTTACTTCACTGCTGGCTTGATAAGAAAATGAAAAAGTGAATAATACATATATGTTGTATTTAATTTTACAAAACGATCGATATGATCTTCAATATAAGAATAGTAATGTAAATAAATGCATTGTAATGCTATAAACCTACATTATTTGTTACCAATTAAACGATGATGGATAACAGAAACAAACGGTTAAACGAGTGACGGTTAATCAACATTTTACTGTAATATTGTTTTCAGCGCCTCAGACTTTTAAAATTTTGTTTTGACATCTGTATTTAATTGTGAAAAATTATTTTCTATAATTTAGTGCACTCATAAAAACTTATTTTCAGTTATTTTTTATTATTTTCTACTTTTTAATCTTTAACTTATTACATAATTCACGGTTATAAATATTATGAAGCATTAAAACCAACATTTTCTCAATTGTATACCAGCTGACGTCTCTTATCTGAAATCAAAATTTAATTAAAATTAATCGAATAACTAACAGTTAAATTTTGAAAATGTAAAAATAGATTATTGTCTTCGGGAATGCACAATTTTACCAAATTTCAGATCTCCAGCCTATCATAAACGATTGAAAAATCGATTACAACACTCCATCTTTATAAACAAATCAAATTAAATAAAACAGTATTAAAGTCGGATCTACAGTTTCTACCCAACATTCATTTGAATGTACTCTCGGCTTAAAAGATTTTCTATTTGACAATTTTCTCATTTTTCATGCAAAGTAATTTCTTTTTCACGATGTGTAAACTAATTTAACTAGAACATTTATCTCCTTATACTTAAATTCTTTCACAAATACTTCGTGACGATCATTTAACGATACAAAAAATCTTTTATATACCTTTTCTGTTTATCTCAAAATTCTACTTTCTCCATTATTGTATAACTGATTTAATTTCAATGTACAATAGACGATACAATGAAATATTTTATACAGAGTGGTTCAGAATGAATGGGAACAAAATGTCGAGCAGCATACAATTTATATAATGGATTTATTTAACAAATTCAAATATAGCATAAAAGTACCAGTATAATAGTTTTTTCTGGCAGCATCAAACATTTTTCTTGGTACGAAATCACCACTAGAGGCGCTCTTATCCAGAATGGCGACCTCCACGGAAGAGAATGCTTATTGTGTGTTTGAATACGCAGAAACTTCATTGCTTATCTTAGTTATGAGACATTTTCGGGCCAAAATTGGTAAAGAACCATCTTCTTAATATAATAAGGTGGGTGAAGCAGTTTGAGGGAAATGCAAGGGATAAATCACAGGATTTTCCATAATGAGTGTGGCAGGAATTGGATTACCGCCTAGACATTTGCCGTGTAACAGGACGGGCCTACATTAAACATCTTTAGGAGCTTGGATAGTGTATTTTCATAGAAAAAAATGTATTAGCAAAATAAATCCAATACAGCAGTCATAAGTATACATTACTTTTGTTCTTTTTGACCCATTATGCGTTTATTAAAATATCCTTTGAACTGTCTCGTTAGTAGCTGGTTTAATTTCCCTGAACAAATGAAAAACTCCAATCTGAAACATTATAATTTATCCCCTCCGTTTTCGCTGCTTTCATAGAAAAAGAAATAATTGTTTCTTTTTTTGTTGTAGAGATGAGAAAAGCAAACCGGTTGAAACCAAAAACCGGTTTTTCAGTTTCGATTAACCGAATTCTTTTGGTTATTTTTTGTCCCGGTAGTAACAGTTCTTTTTAATACAATAACCTGGTAAAAGACCTGGCCAAATTAGCTTTGAAAATTAGGTAAATTAAAGAATCTTATCTTAGAATTAATAAATCTTAAATATTAAGTGCAGTCTAGTGTAAAAAAGCAAAAAAAAACACATAATGTATTTAAAAGATGCAAGCAATTCGATTTAAAAACATCAGGAGACATATGTGCCAAGATCATCAGAGAACTTGTTAAAAATTCTTCAAATTATAGCATAAAAAAGCTGTATTTTAAACATTAATCAACATCTTCAAACAAAGTGTCGAAATTTTAAAGATTACAATTGACCAATCATTACACAGGAAATCGGTCGGTATAGGGAAAGTTGCACTATACCACAAATAAACAAAACAGAAATCTCGTCCATAGCGTGTTTTGTGTTGAGCTTCCTCCCGTTAGTGAAGAAAATCAGATATGCGAATTGGAACTCTTGCCATTAACCGATTGGGTCCCAGATTCGTTAGATATCTACAATTTTGAAGTCAAAATCAGATACCAGATATCATTTATCTAGCTCACTGCATTTTTAAATTGTCATTTTCGCGCACTCACGGACAGACAGAAAGACGATCAGTCTATCCCTTGGCGAGTTTAGTTCAAAATTGGATAAAGATTTACAGTTTTAGCGTAAAGCAGTGGCGTAGCTGCAACCTTTGTTGCCCGGAACGAACTTGCAACAACCGCGTACCCAAACAAAACTTCTAGTTTCCTTCTGTGATATGTTAAACTGTTTTCTTTTATCGCTGTTTTCAAGGAAGTTTTAGACATTTGTAATCGGTGCAAACGTTTTAAATTACCCTTCACCTACAGCAGAATGGAACATTTCAGCATTACTATCCCGACTCTAGCACCTATCTTGATCGAATTCTGGTGAACAGATAGCTAGCACTGAACTCCTCCACACGCAATGGATCTTATCCCGATGAATTTATTTTTTGTGGAGTTACATCATGCATGTCGCTTCATGCAATTAACAGATAGTATAAAAGCCTATAAGGATTATCGTGTTAAAAGTATCTTCATTCACAGGGAAAAAGGAAACCTTCTTAGGTAGCTCTGTAATACAAGATTTACTTTCTAAATTACTTTTCTATAGGTGTCATTATCTAGGTAATGTGATTGTGATAGAGGGAATCAATAAAAAAATAGGATTGAACAACCTGACAAACCAGCTGGATTGTTCTCCCCTCGACTTCCTCCTAATACTTACATAAAATTGCGCGTTTTCTGTTCAGCCATCGTATCAAGAAGAGAATCGAGAAAGTATTTTAGACCTACAAAGAACAATACAATACTTTCGATAATGTTATAAAAAAATTAAATAACTAGCTGAAAAGGCTTTGACCTCGTCAACGTTATAAGTACAAGTGGAATAACTAGAAAATTTGGAAAATTTTCGAGCCTGTCAAGCCAGAAAGCAATGTTGTCACGTTTTTATAATTTTTTTCTGAAAAAAGGGAAATTAAAAACAAACAGTTATTGGTATTTTAAAGAAAATCAAGAATTCTGACTTAGATCTGGGGGGCTACAGCCTCATAGCCCCCCGGATTCGCCACTGGGCCTTTTCCTGAGTGTCAGCGATAGTTGGCAAAAGTGTGGGGGCAAGAACAATTATAGACACCTAAGAGTACCCTGAAGTATAGGGGATACACAACATAAATTAATAATTTAATTGCAAGATTAAATGGCTTTCCAGGAAACTTTGTTTTTAACACCTAATTTTAGACAGCCATTGCTCTTCCTGTTGACTTATTGGGTCCAAAATTTGATACAGATCAACAATGTTAATTCCTAGCTTGTTATATTTTTGAATTATCGAGTTCCCATTCACACAAAGGCAATCAATCCTCTTTCGAGTTTCGAACACAGTCTGACAGAAATAAACAGCTGAGGTGTAGAGGACACATACTGAATTTCACCCATCTAGCTCGTTAAGCTTTTCAGATATCGTGTTCACAGGCAGAGAAACATAATTTTTAACAAAAGTATTTCGAGTTAGAGAGGTATAACAAGTAGAGATTCCATAATATTTCAATTAACTACACTTTCTCTTTGTAGATTAGAAAGTAAAAATCAAATGGAAACGTGTCTCTATAGAAATATACACTACATGGCCAAAAGTATCCGGACACATTCAGATTTTTACACTTTTTGGAATTTCTCCGGAAAGAATTGACTAACCGCCCTTAAATTTCCACCATGTAAAAAATAGAATGTAACTCGCATTTTGCATTAAAGATTCGGTCTTGAAGGCAGTTAGGGAACCGTCAACAAACTGAAGGAGAAAAAACCCTATTTGGCCCACCCCGCTTCACAGAATACTGATAAAAAGGTGGAACTTATATATTATGTTATGTTTAGAGTGCATAATTTTTACAGGAATTTTTATAAACTCAACATAAATATTTGGGAAGATAAAAAGGTTTTCTTAAAAAATCCCAAATTTTCCCGCCAGTTTTTTGCTTATAGCATGCACAGTTTTTTTTATACGAAACTTACAGAAAAAATGTCAACGTATTACAGAAGCATTGTGTAAAAGTTTGGTGAAAAAAATCCAATATAACAGGAAGTATGAGCGTATTTAGTAAATACCTTTTTACTGCGCATGCGTGAAACATAGCGTAATTTTTCTTCTACAACTTTAAAGCCAGATATATAGGGCAACTTGTATAAAAAAAATTCAGTTCAATACCAATAGTATTCAGGAAGATATCGGCATTACAACGAGCAGAATTTCATCTTCTATCCAAGAGGAGCTAAAAGATGAGGGGTTGTACACAAATTGATATTTTTAAACTTATATTGTTGAATAGTCATATTGAATTGTATAGTGGTTAGAAATTTGATAAATATTCATGAACACTTGTAATATTTGTAACGAATAAAAATATATATATTTGTAGAATTATTAAAATATTTTAAGAAAAGAAATTAATTAGATAAAAAAATCGTTTGGCCATAAAAGAAATTAATTTAAAAATATCGTTTGGCCGTAAAATTGTAATAATATGTAACTTGTTAATAATCATGTAAATAATATAATTAAAGTAATACAATTTTTATCATTTATAGTGCCTAATTAGTTGGAATTTAAGCTATCCACGAAATTGATAAGTGTTCATGGGTATTCAGCAAATTCTAATCACTATACAATTCAATATAACTATTGAAAAATATAAGTTTAAAAAATATCAATTTGTGTACAACCCCTCATCCTTTAGCTTCTCTTCGGTAGGAGCTAAAATTCTGCTCGTTGTAATGACGATATCTTTCTGAATACTAAAGATATTGAATTGAATTTCTTAAATAAGTTGCCCTATTTATCCGGCTTTAAAGTTGTGAAAGAAAAATTGCGATATGTTTCGCGCATGCGAAGTAAAACATTTTTTACTAAAAATGCTCATATTTCCTGTAATATTCAAAAACAATTTTCCACATTTTTAATAAATGCTTCTCTAACATATTGTCATTTTTTGTGCAAGTTTCGTATAATATAATAGAAAAATCTGCTTGTTATAAGCAAAAAACAGGCGGGAAAATTTGGAATTTTTTAAGAAAACCTTTATATCTTCCCAAATATTTGTGCTCAATTTACGAAAATTCCTGTAACTATTATGCACATAAAACATAACCATATATGAAAGTTTCGTCTTGTTATCTGTATTCTGTGAAGTCGGTGGGCCAAAACAGCTTTTGTCTTCATCAGTTTGTAGACGGTCGAATAATTGCCCACAGGACCGAATCTTCAATGTAAAATGTGATTTACAGTCTATTTTTCACATGATCAAAGTTTAAGGACATTCAGTTAATTCTTTCCGGAGAAATTCTAAAAAATCTGAAAGTGTCCGGATACTTTTGGCCTTATAGTGTATGATACTGATCGTTTCAAGATACCTAGACTATCCCTTTTCGAAGATTGTACTCCGTAAAGATGTGACAGGCAACGAGCAAGATGTACGCATTTCCGCAATTCTTAGTTAAGTCACGCTTAGTGCAGTGTAAACATCTCAACCTCATTTTTTTTTTTACTTTACCGCTATTTTGGTGAAATCATGTCTGCGTGGCGCATGCGCAGAAGCACGGAAAGTTTCGGATTCCGAGAATCGTCAATAACAACAAATAACTGTTAAGTGGCAATATTTTTTTTTCCTGACGAAACTTCTTTTAAAAAGTCAGATGAATTTTTCGTCGATGTATTTGGTTCAAATTTGTGGCAGATCTACAATTATGGTGATAAAACTGCATCTTTTATTTCGTCCATTTAATACTTTGCATTTATCAGTTACTGTGTTCACAGACAAAAAGTGTTTTCTTCGAACTAAGGGAGTTCTCATATATGGAGGTTTCATCAAAATTTCGTGATCGTAATTTTTGTCGACTACAAAATTTTCTCTGCGTGTATTTCAAATACGAGAAAATAAAAACGCACTCAGATTACAACGACTAATTTTACTTCCTTCCCTGTTAAATATTTCTAAACATTCAGTAAAAAAATCTGAAAATTCTAGAATTGTTAAAATAAGAAACAACAAGCAGTGCATTATGACTCGTGACAAATTTTATTCTCGGATTTTCCCAAGATAGACAACAGAATTTATTCCACGAGTTGATTTAATTCTAAGAATGAAGTTATTGACTGACTCATTGATCCATCACTGATTCGATGAGGTTACCAAATTTGGTTTCGCTTCTTTTGTTCCGTTCCGTTTGAGAAGTTAGTGTGCTTGTTTCCGGTTTCCTGAATGTGTGCGTGTGTGCTTCCTTCCGGTTTGAAATTATTCGAAATTAATTACAAAGAACTGTTGATTTCCTGTAATATTCAAATTTATTTCATTCCCAAGTTGAAATTTTCTTAAATTCTTCTCTTAGAGGTAATTTGTAACTTTCCAGTTTCATGTTTCGTTGGTATGTTTACAATGAAATTCTGACTTGTATTAATCGTTGAAAAAAGAATTGTATATTGTATCTTTCATTTCATACTTTACAAAAGTATAAAATGAAAGAAATGAAGTTCTAACAAACTTTTAACTCGAGACCAAATGATTAAAAAACGCAAGTAGATGAAGCTTCGTGGACATAATTTCTTTTAAAAGTGCTGTTTATAAAAATCATTTGTATAATCCCCTACACTATGCTACAATCTGCCTGTTTACAACCTCATACCACCTAACAAAACTTTCAGCTGACATAAAACCCCTTTGGCGGAAAAGATTTCTGAACAACAACATTTCTAGGGCGAAAATCAGAAAACTCATCCACTTCATCGCGGAAAATGAAGCACTCCTTTTTCCAAAAAATGGTGACAACAACTAGCTAAAGAATGCGCAGAAGCACGGAAAGTTTCGGATTCCGAGAATCATCAATAGCAACAAAAAACTGTTAAGTGGCAATATTAACCGTAGGTCCTCACATCTTCCCGTATAAAAGGCACCACCCTCTCAAAGTCATCAACACAGAGAGAAAACTATTCATCTTTTCTGAAGACAATACCGGACTAATATTCTAAGAACCTACCAAATGTAGTTGTTCCTCTGATTTCACGCCAGTAGTAAAGATAATAAAGACTGTCAGTCCCAGTCTCATACGGGGCCTTGATACTCTTCTCTGCTAAAGTAAATTTCTACATATAATTTAACTTACAATTCTACTAGTATACATGATTTTTCACAACCTGGACCCAACACAACGGCCCAGTTGTGTAGAGGAACCGCAACTGTAATACTGCAATGTACAAACCTGTTTTCTTTCTTTTAATGCACAGTTTTATCCTTTTGTATTCTTATAAATTAAATGTAATTTTTTTCCTCTTGCTTTTTTAATAAAGTTTCAAGCATAAACAACCAACCGACAGAGAGCCATCTTTGCTCCGAGTTTATGGGCATGCTGTGGTGTTGATGTGTAATTAGAGGCTACAAAGATTTATTTGTAATTTACTCTTAAATTTCATAAATAATGGCTGTATTTTAGTAAATGTCTCGATATAAAACACTTCATTCCTTAAGTTGGATTATTTGTATGGGGTAATAAAAAGAAACCTACAATAAATGAAAGCATAATCTGAACATTTAAATGACTGGCTGCCACGAATCGCAAAAGCGGATCCTAGAGTTTCAAAGAAATGGAACCTACTATAGTACATTTAGTGATTCTGGACTTCGAGATTGGTATAAAGTTTAATTTTTCTCCTCTGACCTTTTGCAATATGAAGATCTAAATCATTGAAGGTGAAATATAGTGCACCTCGATTATCTAGGCATCTATCAACCGAGTTCTCTGTTAATAGAGTCGGTACCAAAAAATCCAACTGTGTATTTCCTTTTAAAATAACAACAGCGAATTTTTCAGAAAAAGATGTAACATTTGGTATTAGAGATTATTTCCTCATTTCGAAGGCTTGTAAGATGGCGATATTGGGAAGCGATCTTGTATAATCCATGAAGTTATTTAGAGAAAAAAAACACATTTCCGTTCTTAAGCACTTCCCTAGTGATGTGAGCAAATTCCATGAATTTTCATGGAAAATGGTATTCTAAATGGTATTCGCTTTGTTGAACGGAGGAAAGTATTATTTCGAGAACTTTCTTAAAAATCATTGGGAAATTGCAAAGAAAGCAGGAAACGATCAACATTCGCAAATCCTTCTATCATTGATTCATAATTTAATTTTTTTAAAAAAATCAGAGATACATATTTTAATGGCCTTAAATACCTTCACGTCTAAAACCTTTGATGTAAAAAACGCTTTTACAAAAAATATTACAAAAAAATCCTTTTATCGGCTGAAACGTTTTTTGTTTTGTTTTTGTTATTATTATTATTATTAAAATAACAATATCTATTGAGCCAAATGATTTTTATGAGCCTCTGGAAGCTAATTTTCTCCATAAGTTAATAATATTGTTTAGCCTTCTAGGTGCGTTAGAAGAAAAGTTTGAACTGCGCATGCGCAGAGGAGAGATAGTTTTCATTTAATGAAAAATTATCTATTTATTTCATTTCGACGAAACATTCACAAAAACCTTGCTTATGCTTCATAGTATTGTTGAATAAAATTTTAAGAAAATTTATTCGATAATTTGGCTTTCTATAGAGTGCAAAACAATTGACGTTTCTGTTTCATTTATATAGATTTGTACGAATTTCGAATTCTTTTTTACTTTACTGTTTACTTCGCAACTTCCTATTAGACCTGACAGCCTTTGTGTCATTTTTATGCAGCATTATTTTCTTATTCCATACATATTTCATTCACTGAAAATATCTCTATACATTTTTTAAAAAAAGTTGCGTTTTGTTGAAATTGCGGAGAAAGTAATCTTGTAAAGAGCTCGAAGCTATTTTTGTTGAAGATTAAGCTAACGTTCTAAATATCAATTCTGACAGCATAAGAATTTAATCTTCAATAATATAAGGGAATTTCGCTTTTTAAGTTAGCGAAACATAACGTCTGTCATTTTCTATCACTAGAAACTATGAAACAGTACGTTTAATCTTTATAAAAATGTATCAATTAAAAAACTATTTTCTTTAAAAGTACTGATGCTGTTGGCAGATTTTATCTCTGTGAGTGCTTTTATGCGTAAAAATAAGCAAAATGTCACTACTCGGAGAAATGTACTCAAAATTTATTCAAAAAAATAGATATCTTCGAGTTTTAAACTCCAGATAATCAGAACGGAATAACAAAAAATATACATACTGAAATTCTTCTAAATAAAAACGACAAAGAAGAATTTCTTATTAAAAGAAGTTTTACATGTTGTGGTTTGCTTGTAAGCAAAGAAGAGTACAGTGAAACCTCACATAACGAGCATAAAGCGTTCCAGAAGCTCACTCGTTATGCGAAACAATATTTCCCACAGAAATCAATGCAAAATACGATAATGCGTTCTATGTCAGAAAAACACTCAAAAAGTTCAAACTCAAAAGTGAAATCAACACTAAATATACTTAATCAAGTTTGTTCTTCAGAAAAATATAAAACCACCACATAAATTATTTATTTTAACTTGTTCATTATTGTTCTTACAATTAATAAATAAAAACTGCAGAAATAAGCGTTTCCTCGAATTCAAATACATTACCTTAAAATTAATAGATGCCATGCTTTGAGGAAAAAAATAAACTGCCACGTTAGATATACCTCCCTTCGTAGACAGAACAAACTTATGGGAGGATTGAATTTTCTCTCTTTTCCGACTTCCTTCCGCTGCGGATCCTCAGGTGTGTTCATATCCACGTTATAAAGGGAAGTCGTAGTTCGAAAATGGGTACTTTCGATATAGTATGTGTAAATATTTATCAAAATCTGGAGAGAAAATTTTCGACAGTATGATTCTCCATTTCATGTATACATCGTGTGCGGGAAACTAAGAAATGTATTGGAAAATGTAGTAAATAGCCTTCTAAGGACTCTGCATATATGCTGGACATAAAACGAACCTCGTCTTTTTCCAATGAAATCAAATGCATATTTTGCATCAGGAATGAGATAGTAAAATAGGTGCCGACAACGTGTAATTAGATGTTACATGTCATAAAGAGTAAATCGACTCCATTAGGGGCGTTCATAAAGACAATGAACAGGACATGCGCAAGACTACTGAAAGAACACGAGTTACATGTCTATAAAAATTGAAGTTTAAGAAAACTTTATTAAGGGAACCATGATGCACAAGAGACTCAGTCGAATTAAAATTTCCATGGAACAAGCTAGTTTTCAGAGTTGATTGTATTTTATCTAACTGAAGATCACGTCTCAATTAAACTTTAATTACAGAAAACTTTTAACCAGATAATAAAATTATTTGTTACTGATTAGCAGCCTTTTTCGGTAAATTGAAAACAGTAATGCTATTCTTACCAAATGTAAGGAAATTACAGTTATTTTATCTTCAATGTATTGCAATACTACCACTTTTTCTAATTTCATCTAGGGTATAAAAGATATATTTTTCCCTTAATATGCACAAAAATCACACGCAAAACATTATTTTAAATTGTTGACCTTAAATCTATTTTAAGGCTGGCAATCGAAGCAAAACTCAGAGACGTAATATATGGTTTTATGGAAAATAAAATCTTGTGTTATCATTAGATTCAAAATCTTTTTTATGATTTAGGTAATCTACATTTTAATTGAGAACACTTCCTGTAAAATCTTCTCAGGCCAGTCCCAAAATTGTTTTCAACTAATTTAATAAGATTTCTCCAATTAAAAATATTTAAAAGAAGATAAAAGCTGATAATAAGTTTTACGGCAGTACCACTGAATATTTTACCCTCTCATGCTGAGCGAGGGGTCCCGGGCGGTCTAAAATTTTTCCCTTAGCAGCGACGAAGGCAGTTCTAAGGCGTTGGTCTTCCTTTGAGGGGAATGAGGTTCTGAGATGGCTTAGGCGATAAGCGAGGTGGCCCAATTATCCTTGCCATCCACAGCCCTTTTCCGTGCGCCTTAAGGGAACTTTATGGCAGGGGTGGGAGATGGGATAAATGGCCACCGGTTGGGAGAGTCCAATTCATGCCGTTTCCTTCCCAAAACTTTTAAAGGAGCTAGAAGGAAAAAGTCGCCTCGGGATTAAAGAGTTAAATTTATGTCAAATCATACTCAAGTTTAAGTTGGATAACTTTCTCTTTATTTCGAAAGACAGTCCTTAATGTTAAAACTTTAAAAGGGATAAAAGCAGTAAAACAATGAAATGTAATCATGCGGTCAGATTAAGAGAAATGCGATAAAAACATCAAAATAAGAAAAAATAGACTTAACGATTGTTTACCTCTGAGATACAGAAATAAAAATGCATTTACTAGAAAGGCTAACTCAACTCCTTTGAGAACGGATAAAACTGGATGGCATAATTGAAATCAATGCACCAAACAATATAAAAATCAGTCATTTCATTCGAAACACTTCTTCATAATTCAAATTTTGCAGTCCTGTGTAATTCATCCATATGAAATGACAGTAATAATTTGTTTTTACCAGCCTGGATATAAAATTCCAAGCTAAAAATAAAAAATAGAAAATTTCAGATAAAAGCTCTGCGCGATGAATATCGTAAATAAAAAGTAATTGTATTAAAAAAGTGGTAAAAATTATATAAACACGTCTGAATATTTGATCTTAAATATTTCAATCTGAATTGTCTCGACATCATTCCAAATCATTTGTACCATGCATGAACTATAATTCTGCATTTAGCCCAATCCATTTCTTCTGGCTAACAAAAATGAAGAGTTAAGAAAGGTCCTTAAAGATGTTTAACAGTTCATTTGGAAATCATTATAGCTCGTTTAAAGAGACATAAGAACCACTTGAATATTATCATCCTATTTCTCAATGACTTTTCTAACAACATATTACTCATGTAGTAGTATGTAACAACACATACTATATTTTAAAATAACATGTCGTGCCTAGAAATGGCCATTTCAAAGCATAGGGAACCTTTCATAAATTTCCATTTTGGTGCGTGTTTGAGAGTAGTGAAAACAGCGATTGAACAAACTTCATTGTAAATCTTTGGCAAAGGACTGTAAAATATTTTCTAAGCCTTTAAAAAGTGAACAAAGAATGAAACACAAATAATAACTCAAAAAACAGAATGCATTACAGAATTTATCTTTACGAGGTATATCCATGAATGGAAAAACTAAATAAAGGAAACCAAAATTAGGGACATTAACAATTTTTAACGCATGGGCTATTTCTGAATCTTTGATGAATTTCCTTTATAGTTTTGTATGTTTCTGAGTTGAAAAGAAGTCGTTGATACGACCAGTAAACGTTACTGTATGTACTACTGTTACAAAAAGTATAAAGTTTACTTTATATTAATGAATCAGAAGCTTCTTTTAAAAATTATTGCAAATATGTGTTTCTTCTGATACGCTTAGGGTTTAAACAATTTGCATTGAATATGAAGAACGAGAGTGATACTTTCAAAGAGAAGTGATATTAGTGGCAGCTCGTCCATTGGGGATGGAGAGCTGCAGTATCCCCTGAAATTAGAAAATAGAGAAAAAAGTAATAAGAATCAACAAGTAAGAGAGAAACAGTTAGGGGCTGCAAATCTAGTAGCATTGAAAAGCAGCAAATTTCTCCCTCTGTGCACAGCTGAGCGATGAATCGGGAGCAAAAAAGCAACCCAGTCTGCTTTGAATTTATAAGTTATTAAATCAATGAAAAGTATTGCAAAATTTACTTGAAATACATATTAAAAATTTATTAAAATTAGACCAAAACATTTGCGTAAATAAAATTTATACAATTGAAAAGCATTTTTAATCTTAGGTATTTCAAAGATAGTTTTTTGCGCAATAATAAGCTGCGATGTAATTCAGCAAAAAACCTTAAATTTCTAACTAATTTTTAATCAAAAATCTAAGTAAATATGAAAAACAATTTTTTAGGTAGCACTTAACTACCTAAGACGAAATTGCGAGCGAAATTTTGTAGATCTAGGTCCAACAACTTACACTGTAGAACGTTTTGAACGATTTTTGAGTCTTGCATCACACAATTTGCACAAGTCTCTGCTTTTATCAGTTTTCATAAAATAACAATTTACTGTCAATTGCTGTTGTCGATATTTTTGGAGGAGTATTTTGAATGGAACTCTGTGGCTTGAATCGTTGTAAAAAGCTGATCATTAAGTGAAACGGAGCCATTAAAATGGCCATCGTTATGAAACGGAATTAAAAAATAAAAATCCCTACACATACGCCGTTTTTAATGACTTGAAGGAAATTTGAAGAAAATAGACGAACGCGTTTCCTCTAGACTGTGTAATAAACTAAAGTAAAAATAGACGAAATGCCAATCGTCCGATATAAAACAGGACATCGCTTTGCTCGGCGAATAAAAAGATTCTGTTTTATAGTATACTCTGAAAAGTGTGTTATGAAGAATGGTTTTTATTCAATTTGTTCAGTCTAAAAATTTAATCTCTTTTTAAATTTTGTTTTTTATATTTGTATTTGACAAAAATAACAAGTAATGCAGTTTCCCTTTTAGTGTTTTAAAATGTCAGTGCAATCGCTGGGGTAACTTCGTTCATAATGTGACGATACATCTCGTGTTTTGGTAGCCGTTCCAGTTGTCCACAAACACAGCTTCGGCATGCCTAAATGTCCCGTTTTTTGAAAAAGAGAAACACACGGTAAAACCGTTTACAGAAAGAGCGAAAAATTAAAAAAAAAACAATCTGATGGTAAAACACTTGAGGCACACAAAATAAGTCTCATATCCAAATCAGTCAGAAGTCTGCTAAAACACATGATACCACAAAAAAATGTCAGAACGCAACACTGGGAATGTTTCAGCCAAAATCAATTGTGTGGAATTGTTCACTTTCACATCAATAATTCGCAACATCCGAAATTCCGTATAATTAATGAATCTATTAGTCTGCCCGGCACTAATGCACCCGTAGAAAAGGTCTAATATCCTTATGAAAAATTGCGGATGTTTACGAAATAATGCCTCCAAGAATTTGTAATTTGAAGTCTACAGCAAACATACATAAGCATATTTGTTTTCCAGAAAAATATAAGGCCACCACTTAAATTTTTTATTTTCACGCGTTCATTGTTGAACATTCAATTGATGATTAAACATTTCAGAAATATGCGTTTTCTCGAATGCGCTTGCCATTACCTAAAATTTAACAGATGTTTTGTTTTGAGGAAGAAATAAGTGGACACGTTAGGTATACCTCTCTTCGTAGATAGATCAAACTTCTGCGAAGGACTGAATTATCTCCCTTTTCCAATTTACTTCCACTGCGGATGCACAGTCGTGTTCATACCCACGATTTGAAGAGATAACATGGTTACATGATGGGTGCTTTCAATATATTGAACGCAGATATATTTCAAATTCTGGTGGTAAAATGTTTCGACAATATAATTCTTTTTTTTATGTTTACAACGTGTACGGGAAAGTAAAAAAATGACAACAAGATGACGTAAATAACATTTTAAGGACTCATTATACATTATTTATCAAATTCTTTAAATTTTCCCAATAATTTTTATGTATCGGCTAAAGTACCCGGCTATCCACAGAATAAATATATTTGTTATTTATTAATAAAAGATTTACTTTTTAATTAATTGCCACGAAACCACATACCAGGTTTACTTGAATGAATCCACCTGGTAATTAAGAGGTTTCTCGTTTCCAAAATGAATATGTCAATGTTTTAGGTTAGAAATACCTCATCTCCGTTGATTGAACGTAGATAAAACAAAACAAAATGAAAAAGCGTGTCAAGTCGGAAATGTTTCACTGTAAAGGTAGAAGAAAATTAATCTGGAATGAATCATTTCTAACAATATAGGGTAAAGTGTTTTCGCGCAATACAGGGCAGATTGTTGGACCGAAATCTACCACATTTGGCAAAAATATCCTTTCAAGAGTAGGGAAGTGCACCTTTGAGTCATTTTTTAAAATAATTATTATGATTTTAATTAATTAAAAATTGACGGAAAGCTTTGAATTTTTCCTTGATATCATTCGAAAACAATAATGCACAAATGCGACTTTCACACCATCTGGCAATTCAAGAAATCATCATTCCACTGATATCTATTAAGTTGACCCACTTCTCTAATTTTAATAAATTAAAAACACACTTTCGGCATAATTTACAACAATGCATTTCATATTTGTAATGAAATTCAAATCGTTTTCATTATTTAATGCTCGTTTCTTTTCCACTGTTGAAATGTAAGAATCGTAATGGATTTTACTTTCTTTTATTTCATCAATTTTTCTTTGCAAACTATAATAAATGTGCACTGAGATAGACAGATTATTAGAAATTATAATCAGTAAGCTGAGTGATTCTGGTTGACATGGTTAAGTTCTTTTTATCAGTATGTTCTAATCCAGATGGCATGCGGCTGGAAAAAAATGTGTCCTGACTTTTTAATGTTAAAATCAATTTTATTAAACAAGTTTTACTATTTTGCATCAGGATTTAAATAAAAAAACTGGCCTGTAAACAACGTGTAATTAGATGTTATATGACACTGAAGGTAACTCGACACCATTAGAGGCGTTCATGCGACAACGAACAGAACAAGTGCAAGGCTACTGAAAGAACACGATTTAAATGCCTATCAGAATTTTAAGTTAAAGATAATTTTTAAAGGGAACCATGATTATCAAATGATGCATAAGAGACTCAGTTGAAATTATATTTTTGGGGAACAACTTGGTGTTCGGAGTTCTCTACAGTTTATATAGCCAAATGTCGTGAAAAATGGAACTTTAACTAAGGAAAACTTTTGACAAGATTATAAAATTACTTGCTACTGATTAGCAGCTCATTTTTGAGTAATGGAAAACAGTAATGGTATTTTGACCAAATGTACTGAAAACACAATTATTTCTTACTTCAATATATTGCATACACACCACTATTTCTAATTTGGAAATGCGTATAAATCCGATACATTATTTGAACTCATGTTTCAAATAGCTGACCTTAGAAATAAATTTTAAGGACGGCATAAGTAGTAAAAGAATGAGGCGTAATAACTGGTATCAGATTCTTTTTATGAGAAGTGCCACTGGTTGGGCAGGATGGCAACTCATTTTCTCCTAGCTCCTCATTTCAAATCAAAATAATATTTCTATTTCTGTTTGCGATACTATCATTTAAACGTATTTTAGGAAAAGATTATTCAGAAGCGAGAGAGAAGTTTCATACATGTTAATGAATCTTTACAAAGATATCAGAAAAAAGTATTTTCCGAAACTTTAAGACAATGGGCTTAATAAAGTTAACAGCAAATGACATGGCAAAATATGGTCTTATCGAAATTGTTTAAAATTTGGTAGAGTTTACACTTAGCTTGTTAAATTTACGTTCAATCGTCCTGTTTGTCATATTTCGCAAATGTTAAATACTAATTTAAAAGTTGAATCGTAAAATAGAATTTGTTTGGTATAATACAGTGGTGGTACTTCCACAGCTGGTTTGATAAGATAATGAAAATAAAAGTGAATAATATATATGCCGTATTTAATTTTACAAAACTATCGATATGGACTTCATTATAAGAATAGTAACGTGAAGAAATATATCGTAATGCTATAAATATACGTTATTTTTTACCTTTTAGGCGATGACGGATAAGATAAAGAGACGGTTAATCGAAGTTTTATTGTAGTATTGTTTTCAGCGCCTCAGATTTTTAAGACGTGTGTATTTTTTATGAAAAATTATTTTCTATACTTTAATACACTCAAAAACTTTAACTTTTCAATTACACTCATAAAACTTTTAATCAATAACTTTTTTATTTTATTAATTCCTATATTATATTTATATTTTTAATAACATTTTCTTATTTTCTACTTCCTAATCTTTAACTTTTTGCATATTTTAGGGTTATATATATTATGGAGCATTATTATCAATGTTTTCTCAAATTTATACCAGACGGCGTCTCTTATAAAATTTAATAATAATAAATCGATGAATTGGTTAAACTGTAGAGGGCGGTGCGGTTTTGCTTCCTGACACTTTGTCTCGCCAAAATTTAATCGCCAACAGATGCACTCCTAGATGTTGATGTTGATTTGTTTTGTTCGCGCAGCGATCTTCTTATTGGTCTCTTGCGCATCGACGCTTCTTGTGTTTTGTTTTAATTGGTCGCCTCTTTGTGTCGGCTCGAATTTTGAAAAATGTAATCATTTCAGAAAAGTTTTTTTTTTACAGATGGACTCTTCGTTTGTGTTTATGTCTTGAAGAAGGAACCTGTTTCGGTTTGATTATTGCAATATTTTTGAAATATTCCATCTGATATCCATGGCTCCACTATATAAGAAATGCAATTCTTGTGCCAAAAGGAACATTATTTCTGGTGATGTTGGATTTGGTGAGAACTTTTACGAGCTTAAAACAGCTGCCGTCATTGTTGCTTTGGTGTATGGATTAATGCTTTGTAGCCAGGATTTTCATTTCAGTGTTTTTCCTGTATATTTTATTCTGATCATGTTGATGCTTTGCGTTTCTAATGATCAAGATAAGCTACTAGGTTGTTTTTTGCCGCTAGAGAGTTCGCTGATGTTTTTCTAATTTAAAAAAATGTCTGACACTTCAGATGACGCAGGCATCGCGTGCTCAAAGAGACCAATATCAAATCGCTGCACACCCAAAATAAATGTTCGCGACGCCACACAGTGGTTCACATTGCTCATCTAGCGCGACAAATCCAAAAATCTAACATTATAAGATCACCTTCAATAATAATTCAAATAAATATTTATATTACAGAGATGCTAAATATCACGAATTCGGCGCTAATTATTTGGTGTTTCTCCCTATTACGTGATCAAAGTGAAACGCTTCCCAATTGCCCATTTCTATTCGGAGTGATTCTACGCGAGCTCTCGGTAAAGAAAATTCATATTAAGGGATTTATTTTTATTTGATGTTTTTTCTGTCAATATGGAAGAAAAAGGTGTGTATTTAATATTTCATATCGTATCAGCTTTATTCGACGTATAATTTTCAGTGAAAACTGCAGCAATATTAGGCTTTAAAAAATTTTTTAAACAATTACACAACAGCTTTAAACAATTAAAAATTTAATATTTTGGACTGCATCTTTTTTTGGTGCGTGTTTGTGCGTTGAAATTTCTGTTGAATAATAAATTATTGATCTTTGTGATAAAGTCAAAATAAATTTTACTTGCGTTTATACGCGTTCTAATTTGGAATTCTACTTTCTTTTACAGTCTCTCAGCTAGTTCTGCTCAAAAGATATCTATTTGAAAAAATAAAAATAAGCGGTTCTTCTGCGAAATATTCGAAGGAAGAACCCATATAGCATGTTATAATGAAATACAGTACAACATGATGTTCAGAGAAGATGTATAATGAAATTTACGAAAAAAATAATTCATTTTGGATAAGTCTGAACAGATGGTTGAGAAATTAACACTACAAAAGAGAAGATTTTTAATGAATTGGTGAGAAGTGGTACTCATATTATTTTTGTGTAATTTATTTTAAGATTTGATGTTATTCATATAACATATTTTATCCTCTAGAAATTCTTTCATTTTTGAACCGTCGTGAGAGGTATTGGTATTTATAATCCAAAGTATATATTACTAGGAAAAACTTTTAACTGTTGGAAATAAAATAGTTATAAATTAAAAAATACTTTACTGAAATTCAATAATCCTCATTTTTAGACTGTTTCCTTCATTTGGAAAAATTTTCTAGAGCTTTTTTATATTTTTTCAGCTATTGTCAGCTTTTGAGTCGATTGCAACAGATCCTTCCATAGAGAGCAATGGAGAAGAATTAAAAAAATAGTCACGCATCAAACAGTACCAAACAGAATGTTACGCCATTTCATGGGAGATAACCGAAGTCCATTGCCTCTAAACTGTGCAAATTTCAAGGTCCTGCTGCTTCTAGTTTTCATTCTTTGAGTTTTGTCTTGCTAGATAGCGAAACTGAACCATCGTGTGCCGCTCAGAGTTGCGACAAAAAATGGCTGGAAACGACCGCACCGTAGACTATAATATTACTATACACTACTCCCACCCATCAGAAGATTATCCTCGCTTCTTCGTTACGTTTTTCTTCGATTGCTATTATAGGTCGATCGAGGGTTTCTGTTTCGTTTAATGTTGCTTCAATAGAAACATGTCTGGTTTATTGAATTCGTTTTCTTTCACCGTACCGGGATGTAACGAATATTTATGTTTTAATACTGTTATTATTATTGCATTTTGATATTTTTCCAATAACATCCATCCCTATATCGGATATTAATAATAATAACCCAATCTTAGATCTTTTAACTTTCCAGTTTTCATAATTCATCCATATCAAATGACAGTACAAATTTGTTTTTACCAACCTAGATGTAAAAATCTAAGCTATAAATTGAAAGTAAAATCCTTATTGACATATGTTTCAAAGTGCATGTTTTATAAATTTTAAATAGAAAATGTTCATTTTAAAATAGTGGTACACTATTGATAGTGGAAATACTGGCGTTTATATAAACACTTCTGAATATTTGATATTAAATATACGAATCTGAAATGTTTCAACATTATTTGAAATCATTTGTACCTTGTATTCACTGTAATTCCACAGTCAAGTCAATGTATTCACTCTAGATAGCAAATATAAAGAGTTAAAAAAGTTCCTTAAAGATATTTGCGTGTTCATGTGGAAATCATTTTAAATTCGTTTAATGAGACGCAAAAACCACTTGAATATTTTTATCTATTTCAAAGCCTACGGGGTACTTTCATAAACTGTAGTTTCGGTGCGCATTTGGAGTATCATGGACCGTTAATCGAAAACAGCGATTCAACAATTTTCATTGTAAAGTTTGGAAAAGGACATTAAAATATTTTCCAATCCTTTAAATTTTGTAGAAAGAATTAAACACAAATAATATCTGGAAAAAAAAGAAGAACTCATCATTACAGGGCATATATGCTTTGGAAAAACTAAAGAAATGAAACCGAAATAAGGGAAATTAACAATTTTTAACACAGGGGCTGTTTTTCAACATTTGAGAAATTTCTTTTGTAGTTCTGTTTGTTTTTGAGTAAAAAAGGAGATTAAGATAAGGACCAGAACCCGTACAGAACAATAAGGCGGGGGGGGGGGGCAAAATATCGCCCAACACGGTTTCTTTTTAATTTTAAGTGGTATATGGTGACTACAACCGGAACTACAGAGCTTCCCCCTTCTGTGATTGTTTGAGGAAGCCGTTTGAACCTGTGTTGATTTTTCTTTTTCTGAGAATTTTTGCTGATTTCTTTTTAGGTGACCATGTTTCATTACTTTTAGTTTATTTTAAGTCATAATGTTATACGAATTGAGGCAGTGATAGTATTTCTAATGGCCAACATTTTGGTGTTGTTTATTTTTTTCTTGGCGATCCGATTTCGAATGGGAATGCCTCCATGTTTGAGAATTCGGTTGAGTTTTCCCATTATCGACCACTTGGGTATTTCCTTTATCGCCCTAGTCTTTTCAGGGACACTATGTGAAAAAAAATTAGTTTTATATAATACTTGGATGGTATCTTCAAGGCATCATATTCGCACAGCTTTTGCTGATTAATAAATCTAATATAAAAGCGCAGATAGCGTTATGCCTGATTAGAATATTGTTCAAACGTCCTCAAGTAGGAAAACACAGTACCAGGTGTTGAGTGGAGCAGGAACGACGTTCCAGGACTTTTTCATTACGAGAAATAAACAAGAACATTTTTTAAAATCTCCTTATTAACAATGCTAATTTTGTCACCGACATTAAAGCGTTTCGGCACTGACTTTTGTTTCCTTTTGACTATAACTCTGCCTAATACCAGTGAAAGTTTTTGCAGCACTGCTTGTTTCTGAGCTGATGAGTCGCCACAGACTATCCTATAATAATTGTATTTTACTGCCTTACAAGTTGATAAACCAATTCATCATTATCAACAATTCATATCGCTTGATGGCCCTAAGAAGGTGATAGTTCAGATACGGCAAAGAAATATTGATGCAAAACATTTATTTAAATCCAAAATAATCACATACAAACCGCTTTACAGTATTGGAGGGCAAACAAAGTAGGAATGCAATGAAAATTTAATTAATAAAAAGTATTGTATGAAATACAAAGAATACATTTATACAAGCAAACAACGCACAGAAAAATCACGCAAAATAAAAAATATGGATTCTTCAAACTACAAAAAAAATGGAGAAGTCCGACTAAAAAAGAAGTTCAGACACCACTCTAAAGATTACACTAATCTGTTCATCAACACCTTGAGGAAAATTATTACATCACAAATCATGAAGAATACGAATGCATAAAGAAAGCCGAAATTATGTTAAATACAAATAATAATTCTTAGTTTATCAAACCTTTAAGAATTTTAAGAAGATTTGAACCAGAAGTCCAAAACAAAGCAATAGAAAATCATTTAAGATTCTTTCGTCTTTGTTTTATTTTTAAAAATATACTCTAAATTACAGCAACGATATCGTACAAACAAAATATGTATTATCGTCGCAACGCGTGTGGTTATAAGCGCAGTAACTTTGTAAAATATGCTTAAAATACCTTTTAAAAATTTATTAAAATTTGACATTAACGTTAACCTTCAGATTCCTATGACCACTGGAATAGAGGAACCTGAAAAAACGGGAACGCTCGAATTCCTCTTTAAAAGAAACGGGAAATTCACATCCCCCCTCAAAAGCTAGAATGACAACTAACACTGTCCGAATTTTAAGAAAAAATTCTTTTCCCTCACCCATCTGGGAGAGCCTTTCTAACAAAGAAAGCGCGCGTCGCAGGTGAGAAATGAGTCACACTTAACGAAAGGGGGTGGAAATTTCGCAGTGGTAGTTTGACGTTTCGGATGGCCATCGTCTTTTTCTTGAGGAGAGGTTTGGGACGTTCCCGTATCTATAGAGTTAATGCCACTCTGTACCCCCGAGCTCGGAACCCAAAGGATTCCCTGTTAGTTGAATGGGTATACGTGGAAGGAAGAGCATACCGTGCTCCAGTAGGGAGATACGATTGACCTCACTTTTGTACTTGCTTCTGTTTTGTCCTCACCCCTTATGCGATGCGTACAAAGGAAACAGAGCACACAGGGTTCTTGGATGAGTGCAGTTGCACACTAATTCGCCAAAAGGGCTATCGTTTGGATTTACAGGGCCATAGGGCACAATTGAATCTTGAAATGATAAATAATGATTAGTTATGATATGAGAAACAATACATTACAATACATTTGATATGAAATTGTCAAGAAAAAAATGGTAGCTTAAAATTGGGAAGGATAATAGAATGAATTAAAAATGTACTCTAAATTACAGAAACGATATCGTACACACAAAATATGTACTATCGTCGCAACGCGTGTGGAAATAAGCGCAGTAACTTTGTAAATATACTTAAAATATCTTTTAAAAATTTATTAAAATTGGACATTAACACTCTGATTCTTAAGACCATTGGAATAGAGGGATCTCAAAAATACGGGAACGCCAGAGTTCCTGTTTAAAAGAAAAAGAAAATTCACCTCCCCCTCAAAAACCAGAATGACAGCTGACACTGCTCGAATTCTAAGAAAAAAAAATCATTTTCTCCCACCCATCTGGGCGAGCCTTGCTAATAAAGAAGGCGCGCGCCCTGGGTGAGAAGTGAATTACACTTAACGAAAGGGGGTGGAAATTTCGCAGTGGTATTCTGACGTTTCGGATGGCCATCGTCTTTTGCTTGAGGAGAGGTTTGGGACCTTCCCGTATCTATAGAGCTAATATCAGTGTATACTCCCTAGCTTGTGTGGAACCCAAAGGTTTCCCTGTTAGTTGAATGGGTATACGTGGAGCGAAGAGCATACCGTGCTCCAGTAGGGAGACTTGATTGACCTCACTTCAGTGCTTGCTTCCGTTTTATCCTGACGCTCCCATGCGATGTGTACAAAGAAACAGAGCACAGAGGTTTTATGGATTAGTGTAGTTGTACACTAACTTGTCAAAAGGGATATCGTTTGGATTTATAGGGCCAAAGGCCATAATTGGATTTTGAAATAATGAATAATAATTAGTTATGGTCTGAGAAACAATACATAACAATACACTTGATATGAAATTGGCGATTAAAAAAAGGGTAGTTTAAAATTAGGAAGAATAATCGACAAGTAACACAACAAAGCTAGGTTATATAAAAGGAAGAAATAAAAACACAAAAAACATTCAGATTTCTATGTACAAAAATATACAGTGCAAGAACAGAAATGAGTAGTAATACAATAACAGGACTAAAACTTAAAAAAGAAAAGAATGAAAATTTCAGCTAATAATGGCATGGTGATGATGATGCATTTAAAGGAGAGCTAAAACAGCTGCGCAAAACTTGAACATGAGATGCAATTTCAGCAGAGGAGGAGTCAAATGAGAGTTCTAAATGTCCGTTGAGATTGTCCATTGAATAAGAGTATTGATTTTCATGAGTGGCAATAGTTGGAGACCTTCAAAACATTGAAGTTAGTTGGGTGGGAAGACAATGTCTTTATTTTCAGACATAAAGTTAATCAGTTTTCTTATCTTAATTCTTGACAATGGGTTGTTGAGGTCTCCTTTCCACAAGAGTTGTTCAAAATAGTTTAAGGGCTTCGTAAAATGAAATGAGCTTGTAAAGCGGCAGCTGGTTGCGAAGTGCTGAGGGCTTTCCAACTAGCCATAACCACAGCAATCGATCGATTAAAATTAGACCAGACCGCACCGTAGACTAAATATTACTATATACTACTCCCACCCATCAAAAGATTATCCTCGCTTCTTCGTTACGTTTTCCTTCGATTGCTCTCGTAGGTCGATCGTTGGTTTCTGTTTCGTTTAATGTTGCTTCAATAGAAACATGCCTGTATCATTGATATACGTTTTCTTTCATCGTACCGGGATGTACCATACATTTATGTTTGAACCCTGTTATTAATATTTAATTTTGATATTTTTCCAATAACATCCATCCCTATATCGGATATTAATAATAATAACCCAATCTTAGATCTTTTAACTTTGTAACTTTCCAGTTTTCATAATTCATCCATATCAAATGACAATACAAATTTGTTTTCATCAACCTAGATGTAAAAATCTAAGCTATAAATTTAAACTAAAATACTTATTGATACGTTCAGTTTTCCTATTATCGCCTACCTGTGTATTTCCATTATCGCCCCAGTCTTTTGAGGAGCACTTTATTAAAAAAATACTTTTAAATATACATGGCTGATGCCCACTCACCAGCACACACACAATACTCCTAAGTTCATTTTTATTTTAATGTTTTATATTTAGGGGAAAAGGGTTAAAAGAATGCTTTAACTATATAGCTAAAAGTACAAAAAAGCTGTCTTTTATTTCTTTCAATTTTGTTATACCTTAATTTTCATGTTTAATAAAGAACGTAAGAACGTATGATCATAACACAAGTTACACTTTATTTCAATCCATTTTAGACATAGGCGATATTAGGAATAAGTAGTGGGGGATATTAGGAACACTTTTTTTAGTAGGAAAAATTCTGCGATCGCAGAAAAAAAAGTTTTTGTGTCTGTATTAAACTTATGTGTTAGAGTTTTTATTCGATTTGCTTCTAGTTAACAGTCGAGATAATGGATTTGAACAATTTTTAAACAAATTGTACATGAATTAGATATCTGATTAAAATAAAAGCTTAAAGGGGGTTGGGCCCCTACCTTACTACAGTTACAAAAATTATAAAGTATATTTTATGTTTATGAATCAAATATTTCTTTTAAATAATATTATCTAAAATATGTGTTTCTTCTGTTACTCTCAGAATTTAAACAGATTACATTGATTATGAAGAACTCTGAGTGATAATTTCAGAGATAACTGATATCAGTAGCGGCTCGTCCATTGGTACTGGAGAGCCGCAGCAGCCCCTGGAATTGTTCTGAAAGTTTGTATTTTCGTTTTTATTCTTATTTCATTACTTTCCCATTCCGAGAGTTTGATAATCAAGGAAAATAGGGGGAAAGTAATAAAAACGTGGAAAGAAGACAGGAAAAGAATCAACAAGTAAGATAGATACAAGTCGGGGCTGAACCCAAAAGTAGCAAAGCTCAGAGATGAATCGGAAGAAAAAGGCAACCCTCTCTCCTTCGAATTTATAAGTACCAGAGCTGCATTCCTTCAAGCTTTAGTTGGTGAGGAGTCAAATGAAAGAGAAAGATTATCTTTTTTTTCTCTCTCCCACCAAAAGTTTATCTTCGCTTCTTCGTACTTTTCTATCTTCGATTTCTCTCCTGTGTTGTTCAGGATTTTATGTCTCTCATCATGTTTTCTCGACAGAAAACAGTCTGGTTTATTGAATATTCGTTTTTTTTGTTGGAAGCCACAATTTGAAAAGGGTACCTATATAATTTTCTAACATATTAATCAGTTGGAAATTTTTATAAGGAAAGATCAATCTCAATGTCATTAGAAGTAAGAAAAATTTATCATTGCAGAACTTCAAGGCAACATATTCCCACAGCATATTTTGAGCAAAAAAAATTGAATATAAAAGCTCAGATAGCGTTATGCCGGGTTAGAACATTGTTCAAACGTCTTTAAGTAGGAAAACCCAGTACCAGGCGTGCAGCGGAGCTAGAACACCTATCCGGCACTGCAATTTCTTACGAGAAATAAACAAGAAAAACTTGTGAAAACCCCCTTGAAAATAAGGCGAATTCTATCACCCAGGCTAGAGCGTTCCGGAACTGCTTATTTTTTTACTCCGACACTGCCCAGTACCAGCGAAAGTTTTTCCAGCATTGCTTGTTTCTGAGCTGAAGAGCCGTCACTGATCTAACCTATAATAATTGTTTTTTCTACGGCATTCGAAATTCATAAACTAATTCATTAATATCAAAAATTCAAACAATTCATATAGCCTGACCCGCCAGTGATGGTGTTAGATCATATACAGGCAAGAAACATTGGTCCAAAAGATTTATTTAAACCAAAAATAATGAGATAAAAACCACTCTACAGTTTTGGAGCGCACACAAATTAGAAATGCTATAAAAATTGAATTAATGAAAAATTAAGCTTGAAATACAAACAACAATTATACGCAAAATATTAAAAACAGAAGCATACTCGTAAAAAGCAATAAATACATAGAAAAATCGCACAAAATAAAAAATTTGAATTCTTCAAACTACAGAAAACAACAGAAAAGAGAACACGGATTAAAAAAGAAATTCAGACAAAACTTTAAATATTAGACTAATCTGTTCATCAAAACCTTCAGTAAAATTATAAACTTACGAATCTAGAAGCATATGATCACCCAAAGAAAGCAGAAATTACATTAAGTACACTTACTAAACTTCAAACATTTTAAGGAGATTTGAACCTTTAATCCAAAACATCGCAAGAGAAAATCATACAGGCTTCATTCGTCTACCTTTGCTTTATTTTTTTAAATTAACTCTTAATTAAAGCAATGATAACACGCAAACAAATAAAATTGCATTTTAAGATTTGTGAAGAGGTACGGCGTATAGAGCGCACCGTTGGGTATGTACCACAAGTGAAATAAAAACTATCGAATGTGGAAAGCTCAACACCCCTTTAACCGCGTACTAACATTCTCTCTTACTTGTTCCAATAGTTTCCACTGACAATGAATCAGCCAGTTTGATCTGATCGCGTTTGAAAGTGCATGAAACGGTCTCCATAACCCACCCTGGATATCACGAAACGGCGGGAAATTATCCCTATATAGCAATATTTGACAGTTTTGGAAAAAGTAAGCAAGAAAAGACCAGCTGAGGATGAATCTGATGCATTGAATCTCGATGGAGAATTGACCGAGTACAGCGACCAAGAAACTGATTCTCAGACTGACATGGAGGACAATCCAGTTCACAAAGAATATAGCGACTCAAACACAAATGTGTATATCATCCATCCATTCAACCTCTAATTTTAATATACCATAAAAAATAAAGCTGTGTATAATTAAATGAGCGTAGCTTTGGAAGAAACGGGATAGAGCGTAAAGTGCATGAACATGATCTGAGTGTTCAAAAAAGTCATCTGTCCGCAAACGTTTAACTGTGTAGAAAGGAAACAATTAACCTTTGTAAAGAAGTCGAAAACAAACCACTATTTTATAAATTTCGAGTACAATATTATACCTAAACGGTTATAGGTTTTGTTACAAAAGAAACAACACAATCTATACAAAAGACTGAAGATTCATATACTCATTAGGACCAAAAGGAATGGGAAAACCCTTGGGATAAAAAGTTTAATTGTTTTAAAGATTTTTTTAGTCACCCTAGCAGGACACGGAGAATTACTTGACTCCGTAAGAGAAGGCATGCGACAATGAACAGAACAAGTGCAAGAATACCAAAAGAACATTAATTAAATTTCTATCACAATTCGTTAAGAGAACAATGAATGTCAAATTATGCATAAGAGACTCAATTAAAAGATTCTAAATTTGGTACACTAGGACAATTTTGTTGTTAAGAATTTTTTACTCAATTTGTTCCGTCAATAAATTTAATTATTTTTAAATTTTGCTCTTGATGTTTGAATCCTTCAACAGTTAACAACTAATGCAGTTTCGATTTAAATGTTTTCGGTTTTCAACGAAAACAATGAAGGAACCTGGCAACTAATGTAAACATATTTCCCGATTTGAGCAGAACCGCTTTGTTTTCAGATAATCTGCTCAGTTGTGCGAAAGCATAGCTTCTGAAGGCCTCTAAATTCCGTTCTCAGAAAAAGAGAGACAAAGAGACATACGGTTGCACTTTCAAAAAAGACACCAAAAAATTAATAGATGTCGTGTTTTCAGGAAAAAATAAATTTTTAGGTTAGGTATACCTCTCTTCATGGATAGAACAAACTTCTGAAAAAAATGAATTTTCTACCTTTTCCGATTTCCTTCTACTGCAGATGCTCAGTTTTATTCATTTGAAAGGAAGCGATAGTTCCAAAATGGATACGTTCAATACAGCGAAAGTAGATAATTATGAAAATATGGAGGTCATATTTTTCGACAATATTATTCCTTCTAAAGAAAAAAATTAGTAACAATATATAGTAAGTAATTTTCTAACTACTTATTATAAATTATTTATCAACCCCTTACAATTAATTTTTTTTAAAAATTATTATGCATCGCTTTATGTACCCGACGTTCCACGGAATAAAAATACTTTATGCCATTTATTAATAAAAAAATTATATATTTAATTTGTGTCACGAAATCATGAGTAAAATCTAGATGGCATGCTGGATGACATTAAATGTGTAGCCTATTTTAATGTTGAAATCAAATGCAAATCTTACATGATTAATAACACAGTCAAATTTTCTATGTCAGCTTGCAATTAGATATTACATGACACAGACAGTTACTTGACTCCATTAGGACGTTCATGCGACAACAAACAGTAAAATTGAAGGCTACTGAACAAACACGAGTTAAATGTCTATCCCTAAATGAAGTTACTGATTACTTTGTGAAAGAAATTATGAGTATCAATATATGCTTAAGAAACTCATTTGAAATTATATTACCTGAGAAGAAGTTAGTCTTCGGAGGTGGCTAACCTGTATCTAGCAGAAGATCAAGTCACATTTTAACTTTAATTAAGGAGAACTTTTAACAAAATAATGAACTTAATTGTCACTGATTCGCGTCTCTTTTCGATGAATTAAGAACTGTAATGCTCTTTTGTTCAAATGTTATAAAAAACAATTATTTCTTATTGTAATGTATTGAATAGCTACCGCAATATCTGATTTATGTTGCAAAATAAATAAATTAAATTTTTCAAGACTTGCCAGTTGTAGTTTTTGCGTTACAATAATGTTGGTGACTTGGAAAAAGATCTTTTTCATGATTTTGTATGATTTTGATGACAAGATTAACATTCGAATGAAACTAGCATCTAAATTAAAAAAGTTAAAACGTTTTAAATAGAGTTTAAAGGTCTAAGCTAAAAAAAAGAGTCCAAAGAACAAATGTTTAGAACATGTGCAATTCCGGTGGCAACCACACCGTAAATACACCAGCCATTCCATTCCATAACCAAGGAGGGTCGACTCAACCAAATGATTGTAGAGCCACCTGTCATTAAAAATATCTTAAACAGGAGGAAAATATGAGTATTATCACATTTTGCGAGTAATCACCTAAAAGGAATTCCACTTTTAAGTCTGGCAGACACGCTGGGTATATTGAATCAAATTATTTCTCCTTCTTCCAGGCCGCCTTTCAAAACTTCCTACATTCATTTAACTGCGTGTTCATTTTGTCTTCTATCATTGTTTCAGTAAAATTTAGAAGCGCAGACGAGATTTGTTACTAACTCATTAAAAAGAAAGTGCAAGCAAAATCGATCGTTTGTTTACGATTGGAAAATGAAATCCCCCTGATCCATCAATTGCTCTAGATATTCCCAAATCCTGTAGCTAAATAACGCCTTTTTCGGGATCCACTCAAGACGAAGTAATTTATTAGAAACTCTTGTGATACTTGCGAAATAAAAGAAAATTTCATCTTTAGTGTTGCTATTGCAGTGTGCAATGCATACATATTACAGATATTTTAAATCATCTTATTTATTTGCTCCAAGTTTGCCCTCGCATTATTAGATAAAATTTTGTATGACTCTTTAAACTTATTTATATTTTGAACAAAATCAGCTTCCGTTTATTCTTAAAATTCTTCTATTCCAGTCTTTAATTTTTCGAGAATCCATGAAATTGAAATATTGTTTAGTGAAGCTGATATTCTAGTTTTAACTAAAATTAAAATTGCAGTTATTTTTTGTCTTATATAAAAGTATTTTTAACTTAAAATATCATATTCATTTTCTAAAAATATATTTTTATACGTTGACAATTGCTGAAGCATAACTATAAATGAACCTCCTCCTTCCTGGCTTAAAATCTCGGTGTACTGAAATACTCCGCCGCCAAGAATAGAAACAAAGGTAGTCAAGGCCGTCTTAACAAATTTGAGCACCTTTGCTTGAGTAATTAGGAATCATAAATAGGAATTTGAGTGCCTATGGCACAATGTTGTTGTAATTTATTTTTATTTTTTTCAACATGTGAATGCAAAAGATACTCCGCATCAACTCTTTAATTCCTTTTTTTTTCATGTTATTTAAAGTTGAATGACTACTCATTTTCTTTTAAAAGTAAAAGTTGTTGTTGCTACTTTTTAAAATAAGCATTTTATTTACTCACCAGCGCCACTATCCCTTCTCGGCCAAAATATGAACTATTTTTTATTCTTCTGAGATTGCAATAGTAAGTGCTAGGCAAAAATAACTCCTGCCTATTTGCACTGCACTATTACTATAGTTTCTGCACATCACGCGTCAGGAACTACCTCCTGTAGTGTTTGCACAGGAGAAGATTAAATACCTCCTGTTTAATTTCTAAACTGAACGTTGACCACTTTATTGAACATTGTTCAGTTGACATTTTATCTTGAAAAATGGAGTTGAAAAGTTTTGGCATTTTGCATTGTGCATCGCTTTTAGTCATAAAATATCGATTATGAAAACCCATTTTTAGGAACATGATACAAGCCATGTCATATAAAAGTGAGAATTAAGAAAAGTGTCTCAAACTTCGATCTTCTTGTGCGGTAGTAGTGGGCCTCAAATATGCTGTCATCCAACCTCTACGGCCCGTGGCCTATTGTTAATTTCTTCGTCTCGTGCTGGGTTGCAGCGCTAAAAGATAGGCCAATTATTTGGGCTGATGCACGTTAAATCTGTCGTCGGCGATCAAACTGGTGTGGCGCGGAAGTTTGGATGGAGCAGGTGCTAACTTAGGTGTCGTGTTCGTCATTTGACCACAGTTCAAAATTGCGGGGCCCTTCCCAAAACAGCCTTCGTGTTGTTTCAAAATGGGATGTTTATGTAACTAAACTAAACCAAACTCAAATCCGAAAATCTGTCACCGGGGTCAAAGAATAAGGTGAAATCACGACAAGGAAAAAGGCATGTTGTTTGCAGGATTTAGTGATAAAAAAAGTGCTTTCCTTTCAGTATCATAACAACTTATTAGATGAAAGGTTTTGGATGAAATGTAAGGATTGGAGTGGCACAGTGTGGCACTTATTAAAGAGCATATGTATATAAAATCAATCTTGATACACTTTTTACTATGATTTTTATCAAAAAATTAAAGAATGAAAAAAATCGAATGGGATAATGTTTCTTTACAAAACGGGAAAGGTTTTATCAAAAGTGGCAGAAAGTGAATTGATAGGAAAAAGAAAATGCTTCAACACTCTAAGAAGCGTGTGCTGAATTCATTTTCGAATTATCACCCACTTCTAAAGCGATTTCGTTTGACTTTTCATTCATTCATCTTTTAGGAAAAGAAGAATAAATCTTTTTTCACTATTGAAATTACATAACTCTATGTTATTTTGAATATTGAAAATTCGGGACAAATTTTCGAAAACAAATCTTAAATCTCACTTGTATAATATCTAAACCTACTTTATATGGTATTTTTTATTTGGCAAAAAAGCAGCGAAAGTCCATTTGAATGAGGGTAAGGAAAGCAAGGAAAATAACCAAAACTTCCGGTTGTAATGAATTTTAATTAAAATAAATTCATTTTAAGAAATTAACTGTTAGAATTAAAATTTATTTAGTAAAAGTTAAATTTCAAATTTAACAATAATAAGTAAATACTCTTAAATTATACAAATTTATTTTTAAATATCAAAACAGTAACAGTAATTCAAATATGGATCACTCTCTCTACGCTCAGTATAGGTTGAAATCAAAATTTTAAAATAAAAGCTTTTACTTTTGTCACTTTCTATTGACCATTTCTTAACTACTAAGTTCACAATTGATCCAAGGCGCCAAAAACTTACTAGATGGATTTTATCTTAATTTTGCTCAAAAACATTTATGTAATTATAAATATGTTAAAAGTAAATTGATTAAGGCTTGAAACTATAGAGTTAGTTTAGTTTCTATTTTTGTATTTTACATTAATTATAGCATTTCCTTGTCGCAGTTTCACCCTCAATAACTCAAAAAAGATAAACAAAAAAGTGATTATTTTATTGTATTCGAGAGTTAGAAAGATATATAAAGACGTAAATTTTAAAATGCTAGCGATACAATTTTGTATGATGCATCACAGCTAATGAAATTTAAATATTGTATTTCAAATAACTTTCACTCAATTCATCCATCGAACATAGGTAGAATGATAAACTCTGAATATGGCCCATGTGAACCAGTGGGTGGCAAATTGGGCGGAAAAAGGGAGGCGGCAATACAGACATCTAAAAGACATTTATAGACATCTAAAGGCCTCTGGAGTATAGAGGTAGAGAATAAAATTAAATAAAATAATTAAAAAATTATTTAGTTTCCCGAATACTATTGCTTTTTTGTAATCCCCAGTTTCAGGCAGCTAAATTGAAATAAAAATTTAATCTTTCCCTAAAAAAGTAGGGGCGAGTGACCCTCACGCGACTCGCCCCCACTAGTGTGAATTATTGCTGGGTAGCATTACTCCTTAGTTCGTAACCCTCCACCAACCATCCCTTTCCCTTCTAGTGCTATAAATAGAATTGTGACTTTGAGGAACAGTGAGCAACGCCGTTGCTCCATCTCGCTGTGTTTGGAAACATTTTTAAAAATTAATTAAAATTAAACAGAAAATTGCATGGAAATTAAATTGGCTTCATTAAAAGGCTTATTTTTTAAACTTTAAGATGAAGTTTAAACGATTTTTGTGCGACAATATGCTCCGAAGTGTTTGCGGAAAAACGTAAAAATTAAAGGTAATTTTTAAGTAAATAAAATACAAATTACATTCTTGAAAAGTTCTGTCTTTTTGAGCAACTACTACCCAAAAAAGGAACCACCTGCCGATTTCAAATTTCTAGGCCTAATGGTTTAGGAGATTTCGTGATGAGTGAATGAGTCATGATATTTCCCTTTTATATATATAGACGAGATAATGTCCCGTCATTAACTTCACGTCTCTTTCCTCTACCGTTTACCTGGCTTCCTACCATGAGTTCTGAGCTGCGCAACATCTAATATCAAATTTGATGAGTTATCATTCGAGAAAATTCAAGTTTAGCGGCAGTACTGTACTCTTAAGTCAACCAAAATGTTAATAAAAAATTACCTATAATGCAATATACAAAAATTTAGAAGCGTTTTCCTGCCTCATAATTTTAAAATGGCAGAAAAGCACGAGTTTGAATGCTTGAAGAAAGGATGAAAATCATTTCAGTCTACCTCACAGACACAAAAAAAATGAATTCTAATATAAATTCAAATATATGTTGCCACGTCTTAAAAAAATATTACTTTGAAGCAGGTGCGATAAAATATTTCAGTAATGAAATGAATACTAAAGTGAAAATTGTTCTTTGAAGTTAATTTCCCAAGAAACAATTTATACTATCACAACCGTAACAACTGCATAAGCTCGTGAATAAAATATTTTCTGAAATAATGAAATTTGTTTGAATTTTATTTACAACAATAAAAGCATTGTTGCAATTCATGTTTTAAAACATTTTGAAGCATTATTTAAAATTGAGCAAAATGTGCATGGAAATAGATTGGTATCATTGAAAAGTTAATTTTTTATCTTTAAGATGATGTAAAAATGGGTTTTCTGCGATGATAGGCTCTGTTATTCCAGAAAAATGTTAAAATTTAAGGTAATTTTTAATTAGCACTCTGATTCCTAAGCCGCCCGTAACCAACCATGCAACTTCTATACTAGTGGTGCGGGTTTCGGCCGGTTTGCTGTTCCGACAGGGGGAGAAGGCAGTTGCGCGGGTGGTTATTAAAAGGACCCATAAGGGGAGTGATGAAAGGCCCGCCATTTCATATTCCTCTACCCGTAGTGAGGAGAAAAGGGGGGAACGGGGTAAACGAATCCATTCCACATATCAATTAGTAAGCAAACCTCCGTATACATCTGTACTCAGATTTTGAGAACTCTTAGTAGTCAGACGGTTAATTTAAATTCTATTTAAAATTTCGAAAAATCCTTTCTTAATGAGCACCTACTACCCAAGAAACAACAGCCTGCCGAATTTCAAGTTTCTAGGCCTCTTTGTTTGGGAGATTTCGTGATGAGTGAATCATGATGAAATAAAGATAATCTGAAGTATCTATATAAATGTTTGTCTTGTGCGGCTCCCTAAAAACGCAAAAATGGAATATGATATAGAATATGGCAACACCTAGAGCAGCTGATGATAATGCGATTTCACTTTCCAATCGTAATCAAATGATGCGATTTGGTTTGCGCCTTCTTTTCAGTGATTAAATGATAAATCTCAATTGCGCTGTTAAATATTAATGAAACAATGAAGGAACACAAATTCAATTGGCAAATAACTAACTGAAAAAAGTTTTGAGAAGCGTTCAGGAAGAAAGTGAAATAATTTATTTCATTCATTACCCTTTCGGCGATTTTTTGAAAAATGTTATAATATTGAATTTTTTTCCCATTTGCGAACTTTTCATTGGTTGGTGCGATTACGGTGAGATTGGAAGCGTTAGCCACCTCGTTCTTAAGATTTGTTTTTATGACTCCTCTTATGTATCTCGAAACTCTTATTTAACATTTTTTAGACTTTCTTAATTTTTTGTTAGTTTTATTTGATTGCTCAATTTGACTTCCAAATCTTACAAATGAAGAAAAAATCATCTTCGAGGAAAAGAACTTAATTCTATGCAGATTTAAATGAAAGTATAAGATACAAATATATGCATTTGATGTAGATGAAATTAATTTTGCTAAGATCTACAATGTCCTCATTGTTAGGAGCAAAGTGAGCAGAGTTTGCATAGCACACTTGGGGAGATTGTAAATGAATCCTTCTGAGGGTTGCTGGGCATTAGCGAGCAGGGGGCAGAGCCCCCTAGGAAGTTACATGATAGTTAACAAAATATCATATAAGTTGATATTTTCACAAGTGAGTGATCAATCACGGCACCCATCTTCGGAGAGTTTTCTCATTTGCAAAAGTTCAAGCGGCATATTATGTGAAAGGTAATTTTCGATATCCACTGTCTTTGTAATTTCACGCCCCCTCACTCTTCTGTCATCCAATACTGCATCATGGATTTTTGACTGTTTTCTTGAGAAGTAACAACGGGAGTCACGGTGCTTTCTGTCTAATTAGCAATAATATGTTCTTGTATACCTAATTCGAATTTTTCCAAACGACTTATAAACCGTTCTAATCAAAACCGCAGACTCGCCATAATGTTTATAAAGCTAAGATTTTGCTTCCGGTTTCGTTTCACCTTTCAGAAAATAATGTTTCATCATTGCACGAAACATCATCGAAACACTTCAGAAATCAATGTGCTTAATCGAATCAAATAAGTGTCAAAATCATCCTATCATATATATCAGAATAAAACTATGTGTACTACTATAGAAGAATTATCGGCAACGAAAAATGATTTTGATGCATTGAAATGGCTCCATATCGCAGACTTTGCACGGACTTGTTGAAATCTCTCCTATGTTTTTGTATTGTAGGCCTTTGTTTTCTTTTTTCACGTCATGGATTTTAAATATTTTGCAAGGTATGTAAAACCGACACTTTTGGATTGATAAAATGAGATAATAAAAAGAAATTCAGGTTTTAAACTGGCATGGATCTCACTTATTTGAAACTATTAACATTTCTCTCTCAATGCCTATCGGCTATGCATAATTCGATAGGAAAAACACTAATATTTATGATGTGTGATAATGAAGAACAATATCGATTTTTTTTCATTTCTGTATGGATTTCTTTGAGTTCCAGTTTTTTGTCAAGTATTATTCTTAGAATATTTTGTTGGTGATAGAACATTTTTGTCAAGTAATGTTCTCAGAATTTTTTTGGGCGTTAGAACATAATGTTTGTAACTGCTGTGATTAGAGGCTTATTGCAGCCGACCGAAATTATCTATATACAGTTACATACTATGTAATACGCATTGGCTTGAAAGTGTCTCAAGATCTTGAATTAAGATAGTTTAGACAATTTTAAAGGATATTGTTTGGAACAAAAATTTAAATGCTATAACGATTTGAACTTAGGTGCTTGTAGGCAATCAGCTGCAATACTGCCCATCGACTGCCTCTGCAGTCGCTTCTAATATAAAGAATAGGATATTCCCATCTGTTCTGACTTGATACCAACTATTACGTTTCATTCTTTTACTTCTTATGCCGTGATTAAATTTTCAAATTTAAAGTAAGCAATTCGAAATAAATAGAAAATCCAATTAACCAAAACTTGGGTACGTCTTAGATTTAAATATTGAGTACCAGTACCGGAGCAGCTCTTCTCAACTTAAGAGCTCTTTAAAATTCCTTAACAGGAGAAACAGTTTTTCAATTGCTGAAAGCCATTTTAAGTCTAGACGGGGAAAATTTCACTAGCAGTGTTCTTAATTAAAATATAGAATTTTTAAATCCTAAAAAGATTTTGATTCTAATGGAACGAAAGGATATTTATTGCATTTACGAACAAAGGCGGAGGACCAATTTAGTAGCAGAGTTAAAACAGGTTATTCCAGAAATTAAGTTACAGTTTTATGTTTAATGTATATAATATAAAAGAAGAGGAAATTTCATAACAATTCTCATAATTCATAAAATATATCATTTTATGCTGTACTACAAGACCGAAATAGTGGTAACTATGCAATAAAATAAAATAAAAGGTTATTGGATTTTCATAATATTTCATAGAATTACCATTACTGCTTTACAATTCACCGAAAACAGCTTCTAATCAGTGGCAAGCAACTTTATCATCCTGTCAAAAGTTCTGACTTTAAACCAAATAATATGTTTCATTCTTTTACTACTTAGGCGGCCCTGAAACTTTCAGATCAGCAATTTAAAACACACAGATATGTGTCTTTACTCGCTACAGCAGTTAAGAAAAATATTTAACTTATTTATAATATACTGCTATTAAAGAATAGTGACAGTTATGCAATTTAGTGAAAAATAATGATTTTCTTTCCTTTATATTTAATCAAAGGATTAAAATCATATATTTTAATCCTTTATATTTAATTTCATCATCAATCTATTGCTGTTTTACAATTCACTGAAAGGCGCTGCTAATCAGTGGAAATTAAATTTTATTATCTTCTCAGAAGTTTTCCTTAATTAAATTTCAATTGTGACATGATCTTCGGCTAGATATAAGTTATTTACCTCCGAAGAATTACTTGTTCCCCGATAATATAATTTAAATTGTGCTTCTTATGCATAATTTGACATTCATTGTTCTCTCAACGAAATTTGATGGAGATTTAACTAGTGTTCTTTTAGCAGCCTTGCATTTGTTCTGTTCGTTGTCGCATGAATTTCCCTTATGGAGTCAAGTCACTTTCCGTGTTATTTTAAGGTGTCTAAAAAAACTTTAAAACAAAACTTTGTGTCACAAGATTCCCCATTCCTTTTTGTCCTAATGGAGAATATGAAGCTTCGGCCCTCTAAGTTAACAGAAGCGTTTGCCTACAAGTCCTAAAAATTGAATAAAACTCTTAAAATGTAAAATTTTGGAAATTGTAAATGGTTACTTAAGTGTTAAAGCTGGTTTAAACGTGGTCTTATAAAAATGTTTGCTAAATATTATGAGTATAAATTATAAGTTGCAGAATGCTTAGCATGTTATGAAATATATATAAAAATGTTTAATATCAATCAAATGTTCAGAAAACGAAAAAGTTTCAAAATATAGACCTTTAACAATAAAAAAATTTATATTTGCAACATTATTGTAACAAAAAGGAAACATTTTTTATAAAAGAATACAAATTGATTTAGTTAACGAGTTAAAGGCAAAACTTGACCTCGAGCTTAGTACAAAATGCCCCTAAGTGCAAAAAAGTTGCCTCATTTATAAATGAAGAAAAATAATATGAAAAGAAATTAACTAATACGATTGAATGGGAAATACCTGCTGCCAAAAGAAAACGAAAATTTGAAAGTCAAGTATCAGCCTTTACTAACGTTAATTTTGAGAAAATACGTTCCTTCTAGTTATGTAGAAAACCTCACTAATGATTGTAAAGTAGAATTAGAGGAGATGGAGGATCCTGACTTCAGTTTAAGGTCAACTTGTAAATCTAACCCAAAATCTGTAACAAAAGAATTGTATAAAAACCCATAGAAGATTCTTAAAATATCTCAAATGTCAGAGTGATTAAATATTTCACTAAATCAACAAAAGTTTTGAGTGGCATCTATAGCTAAAGAGCCTGGTGTTAATACTGATGACCTGAGTTTTACTCGTAAAACTGTGAGAAGAACAAGTAAAAAAGTCATAATCGGTATAAGCCAAAATGTAAAACCTAACTTTACTGTCCTCCAAAACTGTGTTTTAAGCCGGGATTCTGAAATAATACACACCAAGATAAAGCTGTTTTTGATAGACTTGTGACGTAATAATTTCTGGTGTCCCAGGTTTTAAAGAAAGTAAACGTTTGAGCATTCCAGCTGTACTAGATGAAACTACACACTTATAATGAAACACAGTGTTTGAGATAATTGAAAACCGGGGATTGTCTGGAAATATTTCTGCTCTGTGTTTTGTTACTACATCTTCAAACTTTATCTGTATGTCCAGTTAGATAATCATTTGCAACTGAAGCTACTGTTATTGACATGTAGAGACCAAGTATTTGAAGTCATTGGGATTTTTACAGCTTATTTGAACAATTAACTACTATAAGTTTTTAATCTATTTTTAATGTTACGTGTTAAACTGTAAAAAAAACCTGCAGATTTTAGCTTTTAATTGCATTCATTTTTATATTCTTCTTTAACGTTTTAGTAAATTTTTAATTGTTATTGTGAATATATAGTGACTCTCGTATAATGTTTCCAAAAATAAACAACGCAGAATTGGTACACTATTTTATGCCTTTTTTTCTCGAGTCATAAGTGGCTAAGGGTACTGATAATACTTATTTGTATTTATATTCTAAATAAACTTACCCATGTGAACCACAAATATATACCTTTTTTAACGCATTAGCAACCGTATAATTTTTTTAAAAAATTCTAAACATTTTTAATTTTTAAAGCTTTTTCAAATTTTAGCACTTTACAGGCAAACCCTCCTATTAACATAGAGGGCTGAAACTTCATTTACTCTTTTAGGAACAAAAGGAATGCGGAAAACCCCTTTGGGGCAATACTTTAAAAAAATGTTAACACCCTAGTGTCATGTAACATCTAAATGCACGTTGTCATCGCCATTTTCATTATGTTAATCCTCTTACAAAATACGCATTTGATTTCAAGAATAAAATGGCGCGGCACATTTTACTTCTAGAAAAGTGCTAGCTGAATTAAAACATACTGATAAAAAGAATTAAAACATGGCAACCATAATCAATCAGCTTACTAGATAACTTTTCTAATAATCTTACTATATTAGAGGATATTAATTACAAATTGTGTATACAAAAATTTATGAAATAAAAGAAAGCGAAATCCATTCAGATCCTTAGCTTTTAACAATGGAAGAGAAATGTGAATTAAAATATTTGTTTAATCAGTGGAAAATGGTTTGAATTTTATTCCAAATATGGAATACATTCTTGTATATAATGTTTAAGCATGCTTTTTTATAAATGTTGCAATAAAAATATTAGAAAAAAATGTTGCGGCAGCTGAATTGATATCATTGAAAAGATAATTTATAGAATTGTCAGATGATGTGAAAGTTATTTTTGTGCACTACTGTTTTCTTATGTTAGCAAGGAAAAATACCAAAATTTTGCTTAATTTTTAATTAGTAAAAATCATAATAGAACTCTAAAAAATTTATCCTAAGTGCATATTCCTACGCTTCAAAGTATGTTTGTGCCATTATTTCAAACATCTAGATCCAAAAGTCTGTCCTGTAGTAAGGCAACACATAAACAGACATTCTCGTTTATTAATAGTAGAGATTAGAGCCCTGTTGGATCTAAACTATTCGACATAGATATTCTCAAATTTTATAAATATATTCATTGTTTAACTGAGTAAAATATACAATTTTTGAAATTCATGGATTCATTACTCTTTTTATCAATGAATTTTTAATAAGGAAAAGGTGAAACCACCCAGTTAAATCGGGTGAACATGTTAACTTAATGGGAAATTAGCAAAACCAGCTGATATTTTATATGATTAATTTAAGAACGTTAGTTACAAACTCCAGGGCAGTGTCTCCTTCCTCAGCGGAACTGCAGCTTCCATGGACCCAACTACGACCGTTTCTACGCTGGATCCACCCTTCACATTTCCAAGTAAATCGTTACAATGTAATCAATCAACGTCTCATGTGTTTTTATCACCGTCATTTGAAGAATCATCAATACTATCTGAACCAGTCTTGCGCCCATTGGCATATCCGGTTTTACCACAAGTGTAGAGGTTATATAAAACTAAAAAGTACCAAGCAACAATTGGAGTAAGCCTTTATTGTTTGATAGGATAAAAATCCTTAAAAAACATGCAATAAGCTACACTAACTAGAGTTTTTAAAACCATAATGTTTATTAAACACGGATAGTATAAAACCAAAAGAACATCAGAGTGTTGCCATCTTAGAACAAATTTACCTGCACAGATACAGTGATTTCAAGAGCCACGACACTGTCACTGTGGTCTTGACTAGTGGAGTGTAATTTAAAATCTTTCCTTTAGATAAAAGTTCTAATGGTGCCAGAATCAAGGAACCCGTTTTTACCCTAGTCTGTCCTAAATAATTATCAAACGATTTTTAACTTATCCAAATTGTTTTTCTTAAATAGAAGAAAATATAGTGAAGCACATACGGATCACTGCTCAGTGTAGCGTGAAATTGGATTCTTAAAAAAAGCTTTTATTTATATCATTTATATTCCACATCATTACATCTACGACGATATCAATCCGATTTTAAAAAAATCATTAAATTTGAAATAAGTTTGGCCATCTTTCAATGAATAATCGTTGGGTTTTGTCCTTTGAAAATAGACTTATTGTATTCAAATAAAAATTAACTGCTTTAAAAATATAAGAATCATTCATTAAATTATTCATGGGTTAAATTAAAAGTAAACAGCCTTATCTTCTCTGATACATACCAAGATGCCACCTAGTACTAAATAATAAAACGACTCGAGAAAAAAACTGAAGCAAAATGAAATGCGATTAGCCGATAAGAAGATATTGCCAATACATTCTTTCAATAAAAATCAGCAATATAATTATTTTAGATTTCTTTAAAGCATTTTATAATTGCAATTAAAATTAAAAATGGTTGATCTTCATCTTTTCATTTTCATTCATCGTTTGCCATTCAGTTTCTGCACTTTGAAACAAAAAATTCTTAATCGTTTGCTCATTTTAATCATCACCTCTATTTACTTCCAACCATATATTTACTGAATTCTTGTTTAATTGCCATTTTATATATAAATACGAATGATAGGTTTTAGAAACATCTCAATTACGCAATCAAAAAGCAACAGTGTTATAGCTTTTGCGGAGAAAATTATTTAAGATATTTTTGTTGATGGCAATTCTGAGCATTAGTTGGAAAACGCAGAGAGATAAATCCATGCGTTTCGAAGCTGAAGACAGTATTTCCGTGTGATAACTTTAGAGACTTTTTATCCTAAAAATAACGAATTTTGATCGAATTAAAATTTTAAAACCTGATATCTCTAATGATGCCAGACTCACTATAGAGCAGTTTTTTCGTTGATTTGTACAAATCTTTTTAAAAAGTTTATTCTTATTTATAGCTACTATAACTTACAAACAAGTGATAGCATTTTAAGTTTCACTCGAAGGAGTGGCAAAACACAATTAGAAAAACGCATTAACAAAAAATGTAATTAATAATTTTGTGTACGCAAATGGTGATGCTCAACCTTACATGCAATCATTCAGTACGTCAGAAGTGATCTATTTTAAGGACGATTTTAAAATTTTACACAAGGGCCGAAAGAAGGTCTGGATCGGAATTTATTATTATTTTCTTTTATTATTTTCGTTATTTTATTTTATTTCTTTCTGTATTTTCTTTTCTCAGAGTGGTTATTTTTCTTCTTCCTGCAGCTACAACAACTTACTTATCCGAAAATGCTGTCAAAGAAAGGAATAACTATAAAAACATCAAAAACATCAGAAACAACAAAAGTTGACTTAAAATAAGTTATATCTGAGATACATTAATTAAAAATGCATCTAATGCTTTTTTCCATTCTAAAACCGCATGACGACAAAAATAGGACCCTTTTTTGTTCAGCCTTATAGTAAGTACAGTGATGAAAATTGAATAAATATTTTGGATAAATCACCTCTTATCATTGGAGGATATTGTGTAAAATTTATAAAGATTTACGATTCATTTGTGAAGGACACAGGCCACATTTCATTCCTATTGCTCTTTCTGGGGTAAAATCAACGCAGCCATGCACAAGCGAACAGACAAACGTAATAACATTTTTTTTGGAATTCAGGGAAGCTTTAAAGTGAACCATTAGTTGCCGTCTATAAATGAAACTTATATGATGATATTAAAAATATCTGTGATCCAAATATTCTATTTTCTTAATTTAATGTCTTTACTAAATTAATTCCCAAATATTTATTCCAAAACATTGAAATATAACGTTCTGACCCTCCTTTTTAAAGAGAAAATTTAAATTGATTAATCATTTCGAATTTTTTTCTAGTATTTAAAAACTGGTTTTACACTTTGACATTTCTTGAAACTAATCATAAGTAGCGTGTGTATAGAAATCAAACTCAAGATCTTAAGATATAGCGTTTCTAAAAATAATATCATGGTGAAAGTAAAGATTAGATTTAAATGATACGAACCTGACCATTTAAACCAGTTCTTATTTGGACACTGAAGATCAGTAAACTGTTTCAAATTCTTGTAATTTTGGTTTCTTGATTTAATTTTTTACATCCGACGAAACTTCGCTCTTAGCAAAGAATAAATAAATAAATATTATTTAACGAGAATGCTAAGATTATATATCAATAAATATAACTTATTTGTGTAGTTTAAGAAAGATTGAAGGAAAACGATTATGTGCTCAGGTAATGCGCTTCATCGAATTGATGGATTTGTTAAAAAGTTTAAAAAAACCTACAATATATGGAGTGAGGACTACATACCAAATTTCATCCATTGAGTTCGCTTTGGCTTTCAGTAATTTTCAGGGAAGTCTCTTTATAGCCACTACGGAAGTAAAGAACCTCCACCCGTTTTATACATCTTTATTTAATTTGACTTGCTTTTCCATTTTTTCGACGATGAATTTTGTAATCTATTTTCACTAACTTCCTAAGACTGGAAATTTATAAATTTATGCAAATTTGTAATCTCGTTGACAGTACACTGTTTTAATATTTTCAGAACTGAATTATAGATTAATTTAATTAAATTTTGGATCCATAGGAGTTCCTCTATCTGGTTATTAATTTGAGAAAAAAATGATTTCATAATTCCTTAATATTAATAATAGAGAATAACATATAGAAGGTTAAAAGGTAGTATATAATTAAAGCTAATTATTTTTTAAAAGCAGTCCTCGCTTTAAAAACTTCTAAGATCTCTTTATCTTAGTCCTTAAATGTTTAACCAATTTATATATTTTCCGTTTTCCGAACGTAACTATTTACAAAAGTCTCTGCTTTTATCAGTTTTCAGAATATTACAATTGAATGCTATTTGCTGTTCTGGATATTTTTGAGGCATTTTGAATGGAACTTTGTTTGGCTAGAATCGTTGTAAAAAGTTCAGCATTAAGTGAAACGGAAACATTAAAATCATCATCTTCATGAAATGGAATTAAAAAATAGAAATCATTACACATATGTCGTTTTCAAAGATTTGAATTAAATTTCATGCGGAAATTGAAGAAAATCGACTAACACGTTTAGTCTAAACTGCGTAACAAACAACTGACGAAATGCCAAACGGTCGATATAAAACAGGACCTCGCTTTGCTCGGCGAATAAAAAGATTCTATTTTATAGCAAACTCTGAAAAGGGAAGAATGAAGAATGGTTTTCATTCAATTTGTTCAGTCTAAAAATTTAATCACTTTTAAAATTTTGCGGTTTATATTTGAATTCGTCAAAAGTTGACAATTAATGCAGTTTTTCTTCTCTGTACTTTAAAATGTCAGTGCAAACGCTGTGCGAACTTTGTTCCTGCTGTGACCATACATCTGGTATTTAGGTAGCTGGTCTAGTTGTCTACAAACACAGTTTCGCAGGTCTCAATGCCCCGTTCTCAGAAAGAGACAAACACACGGTAAATATTTAAAAGAAAGCGCGAAAAATAATTTAAAAAAAAACAATCTGAAGGTAACGCCTGATGCGCGGCGATAACGGGCGCACAATGTCAGTCTGACTTATATCCAACTCAGCCGGAAGTCTGCTAAAATACATGACATCGCAAACAATGGTAAAACGTAACAATGTTAATGTTTCAGTCGAAAAAATTGTGTGGAATTGTTCACTTTCACATCGATAATTTCCAACATCCAAACTTTCGTGTAATTCATGATTATATTTATGTCTGCCCGGCACTAATACATCCGTAAAAAAGTCTTGCTATCCTTATGAAAAAATCGCGGATATTAATTTGCAATGCAAATTTTAAGAAATAGTGTCTCTAAGAATTTGTAATTCGATGTCTACAGCAAATATACATAACCATATTTGTTTTTCAGAAATATATAAGACCACCACTTAAATTATGTATTTTCACGTGTTTATTGTTGAACTTTCTATTGACAATTAAAAGTTACAGAAATATGCGTTTTCTCGAATGCACTTGTCATTATTTTAAAATTAATAAATGTTTTGTTTTGAGGAAATTATAAGTGGTCACGTTAGGTATACCTATCTTTGTATATAGAACAAACTTCTGTAAAGTAGTGAATTTTCTCCCTTTTCCGATTTCCTGCCATTGTGGATGTTCAGTTCTGTTCATACCCACAATTTGAAGAGCAGATATGGTTACATAATGGGTGCTTTCAATATAGTGAACGCAGATATTTTTCAAATTCTGGTGGTCAACTTTTTCGACAATATTATTCCTTTTTTTATATTTACTTCGTGTACGGGAAAGTAAAAAAATTGGCAACAAGTTGACGTTAATAACATGCAAAGGACTCATTATACATTACTTATCGAACTCTTTCAATTTTCCCTATAATTTTTATGTATGGTTGTAGTGTTGCTGTCTTTTCGAAATGAAGACACCACACAGATTTTAGAAAAATAGTTCTATTCAGACTTAGACACACACAAGACGAACAACACACATAAAAGTTGCAATGCGATACGTTGCACCTTAAAAGGCAGAGCTATTCAAAAATACCGACCACAACTAGGCATAAGTATCTCATCTCACCTCACCTCTCGAGGTCGCCACTTCAACTCTCTCGTTTACAGAAAGCAACCTTTAGACTAGCAACGAATTGCGCCAAGCATTCGATCAACCATCGCCAACGGTAGCCAAACACTACAATGGTCTAATGTATCCGGCTTTCTACGGAATAAAAATATTTATCATTTATTAATAAAAATTTGCTTTTTAATTAATTGCCACGAAACTACATACCAGGTTTACTTGAATGAGAATCTGTCTGGTAAGTAAGAGGTTTCTCGTTTCCCAAATGAGTTAGTTAATGTTTTAGGTTAGAAGTACCCCCACTCCGTTGACGGAACGTAGATAAAGATAAAAACAAAATGCAAAAAGTGTGTAAAGTCTTAAATATTTCAATGTAAAGGTGGGAGAAAATAAAGCTGGAATGAATCATTTCTAATAATATGGGATAAAGAGTTTTCGCGCACGACTGGGCAGAATGTTGGACCTAAATCTACGACATTTGGCACAAATGTACTTTCAAGATTAGGAATGTGCACCTTTTGAGTCATTTTTTAAAATTATTTCTTATGATTTTAATTAATTGAAAATTGAGGGAACGTTCTGAGTTTTTCCTTGATAGTCATCAATTAATTCCTTAAAACCAATTAAATTGCCCACACCATTTTTTTCTCTAATTTTAACAAATTAAAAACACATTTTTCGGCATAATTTACAACAATTCCTTTCATATTTGCAATTAAATTCAAATCGTTTTCATAGTTTATTGCACGTTTTTTTCCCATCGTTGAAATCTAAGGATCGTAAAGGATTTTACTTTCTTTTATTTCATTAAATTTTTCTTTGCAAAATATAATTAAAGTCCAATGAGATAGAAAGACTATTAGAAATTATAATCAATAAGCTGAGTGATTCTGGTTGCCATGATTTAATTCTTTTGATCAGTATGTTTTAAAAAAGCAGGCATTACGCTGCTCGAAAAATGTGCCTCGACTTTTTAATGTTGAAATCAATTGAACATTTTGCGTCTGGAATTAGATAGTAAAATTGGCACTGCAACGTTCAATTAGATGTTACATTACACGGAGAGTAATCGACTCCATTAAAGGCGTTCATGCGACAACAAACAGAACAAGTGAAAGACTACTGAAAGAACACGATTCAAATATCTATCAGAATTTGAAGTTTAAAATTATTTGTGAAGGGGACCATGAATATCAAACGATGCTTAAAAGACTGAGTTGAAATTATATTTCAAGGAATAAGTTAGTCTTCAAAGATGTCTATATTTTATCTAGCCAAATATCACGCCACAATTGAAAAGTAACTAAAGAAAACTTTAGACAATTTTATAAAATTACTTGTTACTGATTAGCAACTGCTTTCGACACAATGTAAACGAGTAATTGCTATTTTGACCCTATGTAATGAAAATGGAATTATTTTATTTTCAACGTATAGATTAGTACCACTATTTCTAATTTGAAATGCAGTATAAAAGTGATATATATTTTCTCGGAAAACGTACATAACAGAAAAACAAAGTATTATTTTATAATGCTTTCTTTAAAGATTTTAAGGCTGGCATTGGTAGAAAAATACGTATATGTAGTAAGTCGTATCATGTACGAAGTGATGGGAAATAGGAGAAGCACCTATAAATTGGCTCTCCCGGTTAGTTCGAATATATAATTGCAATTGTGTACCGTCATTAGAATAAAATATTTTTACTATTTAAATATTCTATATTATAACTGAGACCACTGCTTGTTTCTATCTTCCAAGGCCAACCTCAAAATTTCTTTCAAAAAGTTTAATAAGGTTTCCCATATTAAGGAAATTTTAAAAGAGCACATGAGCTGATAAAAAGTTCTTCGGATTCAAATTTGGGTTAGATGATTTCTCTCTTTATTTAAAATGTCTGACCTTAACATATTTAATGCGGTCTAAGTAGTAAACGATTGAAACGTAATAGCTCATATCATGTCAGAACTGACGCGGGAGAAATTCATTCCTCTATATGAAAAGCAACCGCAGCGTCAAACTTGATAGAGAGGATGGCACCTCATTGCCTACAAGATCTGAATTCAAATCGTAATGGTTTTTCAATTTCTGTCTCTGAAAATATCTTTTATAATCATTAATATGCATTTAGGCGTTTCTATATGTGCTTTTTTATTGCAACGCCGACCCTGCCGAAATGTGGAAAGCATAAATAAGAAAAGAGCAGGCAGGATGGTCAGACTGGTTCTCGGTTCAATACTGGCTGAACTTTTCTTATTTATGCCTTACGCCCTTCCTCAAAGACGGCGTGGGCAATGAAAAAAACACACATAAGAAAATCGGTTTTCTGAAAGAGATAAATTCACAGTAACAAATTCAAAAAATTGCACGAAGAATTGAAAAAAAATTCGATGGTAGAGCGCCATATCGCGGCAATAACGAACCACGTAGAATAAATCTCACTAACATGCAATTCTGTCTGAAGTCTTCTAAACTGTATGTACACTTTCATATGGATAATTTTGAACGTACGAAGATTCGTATGATAAGTGAATATATTTTGTTCATGCCCAGCACTGATGCATTCATAGGAAACTAATTTTTACTAAGAAAAAATTGCAGACGTAAATGACCAAATATAATGTTAAGAAATTCTTCCAAGAATTTGTAATTTGAAATCAACGCCAAACATACTTAATAAAGTTTGTTCTTCAGAAAAATATAAGAACACAACATAAATTATTTATTTCCACGTGTTCATTGATGTTCATTCTATTGATAATTAAGAGCTACAGAAATATTCGTTTTTTTCCAAATACGCAATCCATTATCTAAAAATTAATAGATGTCTTGTTTTTAGGAAAAAATAAATGATCAGGTTAAGTCTTTGTGATGGAAATTGTCTTCGTAGATAGAACAAACTTCTGGAAGGGCTAAGTTTTCTCCCTTTTCCGATTTCCTTCCACTGCGGATGCTCGGTTTTGTTCACATACACGATTTAAAGCGAAAACATATTTACAAAATGTAGGCTTTCGATAAAGAGAATGAAAAAAAATTATAAAAATTCGGAGAAGTCAATATTTTCGACAATTTAATTCTTTCTTTTATAAAATTCATCGTGTATCGGAAGGCAAAAAATTGGTATCAAAATGTCGTAATATAAATTTGTAAGGAGTCATTACATATTATTCATCAGATTCTTTCGATTCTTTTGTTGAAATGAAATGCATATTTTGCATAAGGATTAACATAGTGAAATTGGCGCGGACAACGTACAATTACATGTTTCATGACAGGGATAGTTACTCGTCTCCATTAGGGACGTCGATTCGGCAACTAACAGAAAAAGTGCAAGGCTACTGAAAAAACATGGGTTAAATATCTATCACAATTCATAGTTAAAAGATTACTTTTTTAACCCCTTCGCTTACAATGACGACTCTGACACGTGCATCGAATTACAGAATTTTTACTATTTAAAACTGTACTTAGGTCAACGTAACAAATAGTTTTATATAGAAAACTCATCTCGACACGCTTAGATGACTCAAGTATCCTTCACCATCTTAAAAAGATTAAAATAATAATAAATATCCCAAATTGGTGGTGACATCTTTTTAGGAGGTTAAATAAAATCGTATGCCAAGGGGTTAAGGGTGCCATGAATATCAAATTATGCATAAGAGACTCAATTGAAATTATATTCCTGGTTTGGTTTTTTGTTTATTTTGTAATGGCACAAGAGACATATTTCGAATATATTCCTGGGAAAAAGTTATTCTTCGGGCACTGTCTGATCATTTCAAGCCGAAGGTAGTGTAAAAATTGAACTTTAATGAAGCAAACTTTTGACAAGATAATAAAATTAATTGACAATGATTAGCAGCTCTTTTCTGTGCATTTTAAAACAGCAATGGTATCCTTTATAAATGTAATAAAATTAAAATTATTTCTTTCTTCAATGTATTGCATAACTACCACTATTTATAATTTGCAATAAAGTATAAAAGTAATAATTTTTTACTAACCACGACTCGAAGAAATATTTTTTTTTACCTTATTTTAAATTGCCGACCTTCAATTTGAAAATTCAAGGGCGGCATAAGTAGTAAAAGATTGGAAAGTAATAACTGGTATCAGGTCTTTTGTATGAAAAGTGACACAGCGCCACTGATAGGGCAAGCTTTATAGCTTTATTCATGAGTGTTAATTAATCTTTACAAAGATATCAGGGAAAAGTATTTTCCAAATAACTTTGGGACATTTGGTTAGTGCAATTGAAAACGAATGGCTCGTCAAGAAATCGACTTATTGAAATTGTTAAAAAATTTTTAGAGTTTTTATTTGCGTGTTAATTTGTTTTGAATAGTCCTGTTTTTTATATTGCGCAAATATTAAATATTATTTTAAAAATTGAATCCTAAAGCAGATTTTATTTTTTGGATAAATACACTATTGATTGATGAATTATTGTTATGTTGTATTGAAAATGATGTGTGAGGAAATTATTTAAATTTTTTTGGTAGATGTCATGGAAAATGTTTTTAAGTTATGTTATATTTAAATTAATCGATCGTGACCATTTAAAAATTATTGGTAATTGAAGATGAATAAATATTTCCAAGTTCTTGTAATTTTGGTCTGGTGATTTAGTTGTTTACATCAGGCGATACTTCGCCCTCAAAAAAAGAAGAAAACAATTATTTAATACGATTGACTAAGATTATAAATAAATATAAACGTTTTGTGTTGTTCCATCGTAAAGTGGAAATAAAAAAAGTAGGTTCATAGATATTGTCCCTCATCCAATTGAAGGATTTGTTCAAAAGTTGATACAAATCTACAAAAATTGTATACGAATACCGATTTTCATTCATTTAGTTTTCTTTGTTCTTGAGATATCTGAAAAATCTCGTGTATAGCCTTTACGGAACTGTAGAACCTCTCCATTTTTATTTAATTTGACTTGATTCATTTTTCAAACGATCGAATTTTGTAATCAATTTTTCACTAATTTTCTAATAGACTGGATTTTTAAAAATTCGTTCACTTGCGTGTTGTCGATGATAGTTCATTATTTTAATATTTCAGAACTTAATTATCGATTTATATAATTCAATTTTGGCTCCATATGAGTTCCTCAACTTGGTTATTAGTTTGATTTAAAAAAAAACCTGATTTCTTGGATCCATAATATAAATAAGAGAGTATAATAAATGAATGATTAAAGAGTAGAAAACTATTAAAGCCAGAAGTTCTGTGAACACTAGGGAAAAAAGAACTGCCTTTCATCGCAGTCATTAATGTTTAACCAATTTAGCCAATTTTTGTTTTTGAAAGTTAATTACTTAAACGAGTATCTGCTTTCATCAGTTTTCATAAAATTATGATTAAACGTCTACGTTTATCCGAATTAACAAAATTGCAAATAAATTTCATTTGCTATCATCTGTATTTTTGTAAGCATTTTCAATGGAACTCTGTTCTGTTAGAATCGTTGGTAAAAGCTAAGCATTACTTGAAACGGAAACATTAAAATGGCCATCGTCATGAGACGGAATCAAAAAGTAAAAATCCTTAAACATACGTCGTTTTAAATGACTTGAAGAAAAATTAAGCCAAATTTGAAGAAACTCGAAGAAAGCGTTTGGTTTTGACTTTGTGACAAACAGAAGAAATGTCAAACGGTCGAGTTAAAACAAGACGTCTCTTTGCTCGGAGAATAAAACGTTCAGTGGCGGCTCGTGAGCTGGGAAACGTAGAGGGCTGCAAAAAATGTTTATCAAGAAAGCACAATTTTAAAAGCTAATTTATCTCTAAGTAGGCCAAATTTTTTAATTCCAAATCCATATGTGCAATGCTTTTCAAACAAAGTAAATGGCCAGCATATGACATTTTCTATCAGTTTTACTAACAAAATTTAAAGTGAATGTTGATGTGACGATTCCTCTGACGAAAATAATAATACTAATCGTAGCTCCATACATATACTTCCATTGTTGTCCCGTTCACTGGATAACACTCTTTCAAAAATGAATATCAAATAACTATATACAGAAAATTCATTTTTAATCGAAAGCATATTAAATACATTTTTTACTGAAATAGTAGTTAATAGTACTGATATAGGAGTGCTTTTAGAATAATATTATTCGCTTTAATCTGTCGTCGCAACACGAACCGAAAGCGAAACTTATAAGCATCCAATGAGATTGCAACTTGTGTGAAAGTGAGGAAAAATAGAAAACTATATTAAGAAAGGTATCTTTTTTTCGTTCAGTTGGCTCCGTGCCAGCCAGATCTGTGTTGACCCATAGCCCGTCTAAGTTAAAGGAAGAAAGAGTTACTTTTTCAATTCGGTTTTTCTGCTCAGTAAACGGATTTCGGAGGGGGGGGCAGATTATTTTGCAGCTCGGACCTGCGTCTCTCTTCTTTTGGATTCATTTTATGCCTTTTTTCAATTACTTTTTTATTACTTTTTAGTGCATTTTCGTTAGTCATTGAACTCTGAGAGTGGAAAAGAAAGAAAATAACATTAAAAACGAAAAGTACAAGTTCAAAAAATAATTTCAGGGGATGCTGCAGCTCTGCAGCCCTAATGGACGAGCCGCCACTAAAAACGATTCGATTTTATAGCATACTATGAAAGGTGAGTCATGAAAAATTGTTTCTCTTCAATTTCTTCAGTCTATAAATTTCGTGGCTTTTTAAGTTTTGCACTTTATATTTGAATTCGTCAGCAGTTAAAATCAATACAGTTTCCCTTTTAGCGCATTCAGTTTTAAGGGCATACGCTAGGGGAATGCGATACCTAATATGATATCACGTCCCGTTTTCAGACAGCTTGCACAGTTGTCCACAAACACAGCTTTGCCCCGCTTAAATATCCCATTTTCAGAAAGAAACACACGGAAAGAATTTTTTTAAAAGAGAACAGAATTTTTTTTAAAAAACCAATTTGATGGTGACGCCTGGTAGCGCGGCGATAAAGGGGCTAGCACCATGAGACTCACGCATAAAAAAGTCTGTCGGTCTTTTAAAATACAAACGATATCTCAAAAAAAGGTTTCAACCGAAACACGTTGTGCCGATTTGTTCACTTTCATATCAATAATTTGTAAAATACAATGTTTCGTATAATAAATGTAGACTTATATGCCAGACACTAATGCACCAGAAGAAAGGCTCATTTTTCCTTATAAAAAAACCGCGAACGTTATTTATCAAAGCAAATTTTAAAAATCCCTGCCAAGAAAATGTAATTTCAAATCAATACAAAATAAAATCAAGCAAATTTTTTATTTAGAAAAACATAACACTACCAAAAATTAGTTGTTTTAGTGTGTTCGTTACTGCTTCACGTTTAATGTTTCAACCAAACACGTTGGGTGGAATTTTCCACTTTGACATCAATAATTATTAACATACGTCGTTTCGATAATTAATGAATATATTTTATGTCTGCCCGGCGGTAATGCCCCAGTAGAAAGGGTCTTTTTTCCTTACGAAAAAATTGTGGACGTTAATTACCGAAATCAATGTTAAGAAATCCTGCCTTAAATTTATAATTGGAACTCAACACGAAACGTACAAAAGAAAATTTATTCTTCAGAAATATATAAGGCAAACCACACACATAATGTCTAGTAGTAGTCTAGTCATAATGGTAGTCGTTAGCCGTAACCCGTTATGTTGTATCAAAAATTAAATATTCTTAGCATGGTGCTTGGCACAAAACGAAACTTAAATCAGTCTGCAGGAGAAATGAAAAAGAGTAGATTAGTTCTGCATTAACATTCATTAAAAATATTAGCATTTTCCTGTCAAATTATGCATTGCTGATGACTCTGAGAGAGAAATATCAATAGTGTCGGGTAAATGTGATCCATACCCATTTAAAATTTATATTTTTATTATTATATTTACCAATTCAAAAGTGTCTGTTTTACGTATCTTGAAACACATTTTAAAATACGTGACATGAGAATAAAAAAGAACGAAAAATACAAGTCATAGGAGGGTTTTCCAAAAGTTCTTGAAAAGATATACCGCCATTTCACTGCTCGAAATTATTTTTAGCTTCCATTAACTCTTGAATGGTAGCACACTTTATTTTATTCAGTTATATCAATTACGCTGATTTGTCAATTATTTCAATCGGTGAAGTACATTGCTGTCTGAAATATACATGAGAAAAAATGTCGTGCAATGATGAAATATTATTTTCTGAAAGGTGAAACGACCTCGAAAAGAAAATCTATGCTTCATAAACATTGCGGTGACTCTACAGCTGGATTAAAGCAGTTTTTAAGCGATTAACTTACGTAGAAGACGCATGAGCTCAAATAATGCTGAATAACCAGAATGGCCTATTGAGGTTGCTACTCAAGAAATCAATGAAAATCCAGCATAAAATTATGGATGACAGAAGAATGAGTTTCCGGAAAATTACTAAGACAAATTTTTCTAACTAATCACACTTTAACACCGCATCGCCGTCTCTAGAGCTCATGTGACTCCTATCCGGGTTGGTATAGATGTAGGCGGACTTTATTGAGTTCCAAAAAAATTTACAGAAAGAGAAAAATGAAAAATGAAGAAATTACAAAGCTGGTGTTAACACATAGAATTGACAACAAAATAAAGAAATACATAGAAAGAAATAAAAATAAAGAAAACTGATGAATGTACATGATGACGAACAACATGAGGGAGCTTACATCAATGCACAGGTTTTGAGTAACGTATTAGAGATGGGGAACCAGTGCGTGTTAATTGTGGAATACAAGGAAAATGAAGATTACTATTAAAGATTTATGAGAAAGGAAGGAATTAGTATATTCAGTATATTGAATGCAGGATAAAGCTAGAGTTATTGTACAAAGGCAGGCGAGTACTTATTGCACTCGCATTATGTTGTCATTGTATATTATGAATTTAATCATGTTTACTATTCTTTTTCTTGAATTCGGATTCTCCAGGACTCTTTGGTATCACAGACTTTTCAGTGAAGTAGAAGGTATTCTAATACGCCAAAAGATAGTCAATGGGTAAGATGTCGCATAGTGGATGGGATCGCCGACTTCTCCAGAGGCACGTGAGTCACTATCCGATAAATGGAAACGGTTAAGGAATGCAGGGAATGGACCGTGACCTGTGACAAGCAGAATTTTTTTACGTGTCCAAAAGACTGGTTTTAGGTGAACCGTTTTGAGCACTTTATGAACTGAACGTCCAGTGTTTCTATTATATGAAAGATTTTTACATTTTTTAAAAAACAGTTCTTGTAAATGTTGTTTAAGTTCGCATATAGGTTTAGAGTTTTCACTACATCGCTTCCTGTGATGGCTTTTTTGGCGAGAGTATCGGCTTCTTCATTTCCCCGACAGCCAACATGGGTTTTGATCCATCTAACCAGAATATTTCGATTCTGTGTGAGAAGGGACTGGATGTCTCGGACAAGTTGATGAGGGGTATGAGGATCAAGCACTACCATTACACTCTAAAGGCTGCCTGTCCAAATTTTAGTTATTTCGTTCCCTTGACTTGCTCTGGTGATCGCTTCTTTCAGTCCCATTATTTCAGCCTGAAACACTGTGTGGAATTTTTCTAATTTTCCCTTCCATTCAAAGACTTTGATGCCGTTTTCTAATGCGCAGTAAGAGCACCCTGTTCACATTTCTGTTTTGGAAATATCTGCAAAGAACATGAGACTGTTGTCCTCTTTGTAGGGCTCTGTTGTTGAAATTTGATTTATGATGTTAAATAATGATGGATGGATGGTTAGGCTCTTGATTTTTTTCTTCATAATCCTTTGGCTGATAGGAGAGACCTTCAAATTTTATTTCCTTTCTGAGACACGAAACGTTGATGAAATTAACTTCTTGTTGAGCTTTAAAATGTAATGGCCTTATACCTGGCATAGTTTGCATAGCTGCCGTTCGCAGGAATGAAGAAAAATTCAGCATTATCACATTTGTCGAGTAATCGGCACAATTAAATTTCATTTTTAAGTATGGCCAGCACATCGAGATTGCTGAAATAAATTATTTCTCCTTCTTCCTGAAAGGTTTTCAAAACTTTATTTAAGTGATTTATTTGCTGGTTGAGTTTGTTCTCTTTCATTTTTTTCAGTAATATTTAATAAAGAGGAAAATATTTAATAACTCATTTAAAAGGCGCAAGTCGAATCGTATCGTTTTCTTATGATTGGAAAGTGAAATCACGTTATCCATCAATTGCTCTAAAAATTTCTGAATAACGAGCTTTTTTGAGGGGACACAATACAAAGCAATTTATTTAGATACTCAGGTGATACTGGGTATCTTCAATATAAAAGGCCAGAAAAAGCGGTGAGGATCACGTGGTTTAGTTTGGATACGTGCCAAATAGATTCAGACAAGACAGCCTGTCTACAAATTAGTATACACACAGGAAACTCTTTTTATTCTGTGATGACTTTATTTCAAAAAATTCATCATTTTCAATATTTTACAACAGAATTAATTTATTTTCTTAATATACCTTTCATCATTTTTCTGTTTGCTTTTTATCCCTGTGTGTTGGGAAACAATAAATATGTTTGCTAAATTATAGGGTCTTCAAAGTATCCAACGGACATTATTGCTATTGCACATTGTTTCTTTAAGCTGAGTTAAGCCTTTTCTTATTTTACGTTGCTTCATCGACACGAAACTCCGTTAATATTAAATCGGAGTTCTACTGGAAAAAATTATTTTTCCACTTATCACAGATCTTTTGGTGGAATTATGAATTATCAGTCGTTTACTTTCTTTTCCTATTTAGTTCATCCATCTTTGAAATTCAAAAATATTTTAGTGAAACCGATATTCTAATTTTAATTAAAATTTTGGTCATTCCCACGAAAAGGTGTTTTTTACAGTCTTGTGGTGATAAAAATTAGAAAGTGCAAAAAATATCCTAATATTTTTGTTCGTATGTATAATTGAAGTTTTAAGAAAGCTATTCAACATGTTTCTACTCAAATAGTTTTACTATTTAACTCTCATTTCTAGATGAATATAAGACAAAGTACGCTGCCTGATTTTGCGAAATGAAATCTAATGCAGTTACATATTTCATGAAATCAAAATTTGTCATGAAGTATTGCATCTTCCACGATTACAATATTACAATATTTATTTTATAATATTTTTTAATTACATGCAAATTTTGTTACTGTTCTGAAAATTATATAGACCTTACCCATTACCGTCGCATTTGCCGAAATATTTTTCTTAAGATAGAAAATAATAAAAAATTACTTGAGATCTAGCATTAGTGAAGAATTATTTAAGCTCTTAGCTATTTTATCTATCGAATCCGAGAAAAGCAAAACACCCCTACATTATGACGATATTAGGAAAGAATTTTCTATAAAACATGAAAGAAAGAAACAAAAATCAAATTGTAAACTCATTTTAGTATGTCGAATACCAAATTTTATTAGTAAAGGAATTTATTTGTTATTTGATTTAATAACGTTTTCTTCGTGTGATTAATATATTAACTTTCTCAAAAATATATCATTACTTCTCATCTTCAAAATTTACTTACTATACCAATTTGTGCAATAAAATAAATAGAAAAATGCGATGAATAGATTTGTTCTACGAAATTTGTTTCTTCATGAAATTCTTTTACGATGATGTGACCATACATCCCGTTTAGAAGTTGACCGTCGCTTATTAGGTAGCCTGTCCAGTTGTCCGCAAACAAAGCTTCAGAATGCCTAAGTGCCCCGCTTTCCGAAAAAGAGAATCAAACGATAAGAATTTCAAAAAAAGGGTGGGAAAAAAGGTTTTAAAAAATACGATAGTAGCTCGTCTATAATGGGGCAGAAAGAATGAGTCTCACATATATAAAACTCAGTCAGAAATTTGCTAAAATAAAGGCAATCCCACATAATGACAGAACGAAGCAACGCGAATGTTTCAACCGATACTTGCTGGTTGGAATTGTTCACTTTCGCATTAATAATTTGCTGACATGAGAATAAAAGTTTCGTATAATTAATGTATATATTTCATGTGTGTAAGCGATAATGCATCCCGGAAAGGCTCGTTTTTCCTTATGAAAAAATTGCGGGCGTTAATTACCAAAGTAAATTTCAAGAATTCTACCAGGAATTTGTAATTTCAAATCAAAACCAAATATATTTAAGCAAATTTCTTCTTCAGAAAAATATAAAACCACTACATAAATTATTTATTTTCAAGTGTTCATTGCTGTTGTTTCTATAGATAAATAAAAACTTCATAAATATGCGTTTTCTTGAATACCCGTGACAATACACAAAAATTAGTAGATGTCCTGTTTTGAGTTAAGAATACTTTTTCACGTTAAGTGCACTCTCTTCGTAGACAGAGCAAACTTCTGGAAGGATTGAATTTTCTCCCTTTTCTGATTTCCCCCACTGCGGATGTTCAGTTTTGTTGATACCCATGATTTGGAGTGAAGACTTAGTTACAAAATGTGTGCTTTCGATTTAGTGAACGTAGATATTTATCAAAATCTGGAGGTCAAATTTTTCGACATTGTAATTCTCTCTCTTACGTATACATCGTGTACGGGAAACTAAAAATGTATAGCAAAATGTAATAAACATCCTTATATGAATTCGTCATACATGTTGGACATAAAATGTGCCTCGCCATTTTAATTTTGAAATCTAATGCATATTTTGTATCAGGAGTGAGATAATAAAATAGGCGCCGACAACGTGCTGTTCGATGTTACATGACACAGAGAGTAAATCGACTCTATAAGAGGCGTTCATGCCAAAATGAACAGAACGAGTGCAAGGCTACTGAAAGAACAAGAGTTAAATGTATATCATAACTTGTAGTTTAAGATTACTTTGTTAATGGAATTCATTGGAATGTATTATACATAAGAGACTCAATTAAAATTATATTCCAGGTAATAAGTGGCTAACTTGTATCTAGTCGAATAACATGCCACTATCGAACTTCAACAGAGGAAAAATTTTGACAAGACGATAAAATTACTTGTAAATGATTAGCAGATTTTTCGGTGAAATTTAAAACAGCAATAGTAATTTTTACAAGTGTAATGAAAATACATTTATTACTTATTTCAATTTATTACACACCTGCCACTTTTTTCAATACGATCTATAGTATAAAAATGTTATATACATTCTTTTAGAAACGGAATATTTCTTAACTTTAGATGTGGTAAATTGCTGACCTTAAATGTGATATTTTAAGGACGGCAAAAGTATTACAATGTAAAAAGTGTTTTCGTTTAAGAGCTGATGAGGTGCCAGATTTCTTTCATATTCCAACCCACAACAACGTACTTCTCAACTGCCAAGCATCTGTCACTCACAATAATGGGAGATGCGCATATTCGTACTCTACTACTGAATTGACCCTCTCCATTAATTCGTGAAAGCAATAACTATTCTGTAGCATCATTGGAATCAAAATCTTCATACGATTTATATAATCTATATTTTAATTGAGACCACTGCGTGCCAAATATTCTCAGGCCAACCTAAAAATTACCTTCAGCAAATTTAACAAGGTTTCTCCTCTTAAGAAATTTTTAAATATTTCTAAAGCTGTGAAGAATAGATTCGGCACTTGGACTAAGTATTTAAATCCAGGGCAAGTCATTTCCAGGTAGATTGATTTCTCCTTATCTCATATTGCTGACTTTAAATTTAATAATTTAATGGCGGTATAAGTAGTAAAACCCAATGAAATGAGTAATAGTTGATTTCATGTCAGAACAGATGGCAGGTGACTCAATCCTAAATATGAGAAGCCACTCGATGGCAAGGATTGCATCGCCTTCCCTACAAGATCGTCAGTTCAAATCATAATAATATTTCAATTTCGATTCGAGATCATTTAAAATCATTTAATTAAACGAATCTCAATTAAATATTCATGAGATTATTCAATTCAAGGTTACAGGATAAGTTTCCAACGTGGTAGGTGGTCATTCTATGTGTCGAATTAAGTGAATTCAGATATGTAGAATCATAACTCATAATTCCTTCGTTCTGATTCGATATGAATGAAAGACAATTTTCAGCATGTACATGGTGTTCATTAATTATTGTCGGGGTTTCTGTACCTTATAACTTTCGAATAAAAAATATTACGCAAAAACCGATTACGTATTCGTAAATTACAACTCAAAGAATTTTATTAATGATATTAAAAAGATTAATGAATTTGCACATGGCTGCCCTTCGTGGCTCTTAACACATCGAGACGAAATTCGATTTCCCTCCAAGTGTTGTCCAGCATTTGTGGGGTAACATTTTGGATCGCAGTAACAATTCTGCGCTTCAGTTCATCAAGGGAGGACTCAGGGGTCTTGTACACAATGTTCTTGACAATCTCGTCTCGTTGATTTTCGTGGACTGCGAGTAAACGTTTCTTGGATGCGATCAACATTTCCTGCGAAGTGCTCGGTCTTCCCGCTCCCTTTCGGTGTAGAACGCTACCAGTTTCTTGAAATTGTGTTAACCAACGATAGATAGAATTTCTTGTACGTGGTCCTGAAGTGAAGTTGAGTAGTTATGACTGATTTAGTTTCGAAAAACCACAGTACACACATTGCTTTTTCTTGCACGGTCGCCATTTTTATTTATGACGTCATAATTACCTAGACTGCAAATGCGCTAAGATCGCATTGTTGCCACGTAAAATTCTTTGAGTTGTAATTTACGAATACGTAATCGGTTTTTGCGTAATATTTTTTATTCGAAAGTTATGAGGTACGGAAACCCCGACAATAATTAATGAACACCCTGTATTGTAAAGGTATCTTCCAATGTGTTTACTGCTATTAAACGCTTTGAGACATGTTTAAAGCAATGCGTATGAAATTGCATGTAACTTATTATAGATTATTTCGTTCTCGCTTTGAATAGCCTTTCAATCTCAATCGTCACAAACGTTATGTTCTATCGCAATCGAAATTTTCTTAGAATAATGCTTGACAAAAAAGCTGGAAATGAAATCAAATCACTTAAGAAATGGAAATTAGCCCATTTTTTCTGCATTATCATATACCATAAATATTAGCGTTTTTCTTATCGAATCATGTATAGCTGATGAGCTCTGACAGCTAAATGTTAATAATTTCGGATAAGTAAAAGTGAAGATCTAGGCCGTTTAAAATCTGAAATATTTTTATTGTTTTATTTTCCCTTCTAAAAGGTTCTGTTTTTATTTCAGATATAGCTATTAGGCTGATTTTGACACTTATTTGAATTTATTATGTATAATGATTTCTTAAAGATGCATGAAAAATAATTTCGTGCGGTCAATGAAACATTATTTTCTGAAAGGTGAAACGACCCCTGAAACAAAATGGAAGCTTCATAAACAATTTGGTGACTCTGCAGCTTCGATTACAACAATTTATAATGGTTTGGTAACATTCGAAGAGGCCGTATGAGCACATGAAACGCTGAAGGTCAGAATGCCCTGTTGAAGTTACTACTTAAGAAATCATTGTGGAATCCACGATGCATTGATGGATGACAGAAGAATGGGGATGCTTGAAATTATTTTGACAATGGATATCTCAAATGGCGGTTTACCTAATATTTCGCTTAAACTTTTGCATATGCGATAAATCTGTAGATGGGTGCCGCGATTGATCACTCACTTGTGTAAATATTACATAACTGGGTAGCTCTGACCCCTTCTCGCTAATGCTTACCAACCCCCAGAAGGATTGAGAAGAAATCTTCACAAGTGTGCTATGCAAACCTTGCTCGCCTCGCTCCCTACAATTTGTGAACTGCACAGTACATCCTAGCATTAACCACTTAAGGCTAATACACTTGCTTCTGATACTTTAATTTAAACGAGGAGAGAATAAAATTGTTGACCTATATTAAGACCTTTTCTAGATTTTCTATGATTTATAAGGAAAATTGAGCATTCAAATGATACTAACAGAGAAAATTAAAGAAGTGCAAAAAAATGGTTAACAAGAGTTTCCAAGACATAAAAGAGAGTCCTAAAAACAATTCTTAAGAACGTAGTGCGAATATGTCACGAAGCTCACTGTAATCCCACCAGCGACTAGAACTAGAACACCGTCTCATACCCCCGTGCCCGTAACCATTACGGCCACTGAATGGTTGGATGCGTATGAAGACATCGCTTCTATTAAGGATCACTGAAAAAGATACTACAGGATGGCTTGTTACAGTGGCAACGAACACATAAACGACAGAAGTATACAGAACACACGATAAAAAAAACATACAAAAATTAAATGTAAGCTGGGACCATGAAAAACAAATACAAACCAGAGACAAAAGGATTGTAAAATTTAAAAAAAGATAAATATAATGACATAAATATGGCAAAGAAAAAATGTGATAATGGATCTAGAAAATAAATGAATAAAAAGTGGTGTTCAACAATAGTCTCTTGCGAAACGGAAAGTACATGGTACTTTAAAGCATCACGCTGTAGAGTCGCCGCACAGTATATCAGTTACTTCAAAACAGGCAAACTCCAGCATTACTACACTGATGTAGGGTCAAAGCTTGGGGCATACACGAACATTGTTGTTAGGACCTTCTGACAGAAACAAAACGGGCGACGGTCTTGAGAGGTCAAACGTGAGGAGAAGTGGAGGCAAGGAAGGCTTACTTTAACTTAATAAGGGCTTCGTTGACAGCCAGGAACCACACAAGCTCAAGTATCTTATTGCAAGATAGTTTGCTCCAGGCAACAGCTCTCTTCCAGGCTACCATGTTTACTTCTGCAGATTTCATAAAATGGAAGGATTCGGTGAGATGACATTTTGTTGCAAAGTGCAACGGATTTCCTAATTTTCACATGCACAATTCTCCTCCGGATGCCTTGCTATTCTTTTCAGGTAGACAGGCAATCCCACTAGCGACAGAAAAGCTAGCAAAAAGGAAAAAATTAGTGTAATCACATAGTTGCCTAAAAGAAATTCCATTTTTAAATGTGGCAGCACTCTGAGCTTCTCGCAAAAATAATGTCTCCTTCCTGAACTCCTTTCAAAATTTTTTGAATTGATTTATTTGCTAGTTGAATTTGTCTTTTTTCATTAGTTCAGTAATATTTAAGAGTGCAGTTGAGATTAAATACTAAGCCATCGAAAAAAGGCGCAAAACAATATTGTTTTATTACGATTGGAAAGTGAAATCAATATAATTTTGCGATCCATCAATTGATCTAGATGTTGCCAAATTCTTTAGCTAAATAAAGCGTGTATTCGAATCCGTACAGCAAAGTAATTTATATCGATACTCTGTTTATATAGCATATAAGAAGAAATTTTCATCTGCATTGTTACTATCACTACAGAATGAATAATGCAGATATATTAAATCATTTTACATCCTTGCCTCCGAGTTCCCACTAGTAATATTTGAATAAATTTTGTATGACACTTTAAAATTTTTTGAAGCTTGTGGGAAAAAACTCAGCTTTAGATGGTTTTTAAAAATCGTTTATTTCAGCCTGTAATTTCAAAAAGAATTTAATACAATTCTTGGTTGCATGTCAAAACGAATGGGGGCGGAATTCAATTCATTATATGAGAAGGGACCACAGTGGCCCTCGATGGGCAGGTTGGAAGCTCATTGCTTACAAGATCTAGTGCAAATAGTAATAGTATTTCAATTTTTTTTATCTTTTATAATCATCAAAATACATTTGGGTGTTTCTATATGTGCTTTATTTTTTTGCCCACGCCGACACTGCTTGAGCAAAGAGTGTACAACATAAATAAGAAAAGAACAGCCAGGTTTGTCAGTTTGGTCTGCGGTTCGATCCTGGCTGCGCTTTTCCTATTTATGCTTTACACCCTTTGGGTAAGCAGGTTTTGCGGTGGGAATAAAGAAAAGGACATGTAGAAATATCCAAATCCACTGTCTTCAGAAAACGAAAAGGTCTCAGTAACAATTTGAAAAAAGGCGGGAAACATGAAAAAAATATGATGGCAGCGAATCATGGCACGGCGATAGCGAAGCACGCAGAATAAGTGGAAGTCTGTTAAACTACATGATATCACAAAAATGATATGCTAATACAAACACACATAATAATAAAAAAAACTTTTCAATTGCGCGCATAACTGAAATTCCAGCTAATTAGGCACTATAAATAACAAAAATCCTATTACTTTAATTGTATTATTTACATGGTTATTAACAAGTTACATATTGTTACAATTTTACGGCCAAACGATATTTTTAAATATATTTCTTTAATTGTCAAACGATTTTTTTTATTTAATTAATTTCTTTTCTTAAAATATTTTAATATTTCTACAAATATATATTTTTATTCGTTACTAATATTACAAGTGTTCATGGGTATTCAGCAAATTCTAACCACTACACAATTCAAGATAACTATTCAAAGATATAAGTTTAAAAAATATCAATTTGTGTACAACCCCTCATTTGCAGCTTCTCTTCGACAGGAGCTAAAATTCTGCTTGTTGTTATACCGATATCTTACTGAACACTAATCATATTGAACTGAATTTCTTATATAAGTTACCCTATATATCTGGATTTAAAGTTGTAAAAGTAAAATTACGCCATGTTTTGCGTATGCGCAGTAAAACATTATTTACTAAAGATGCTCATATTTCCTGTAATATTCAAAAAAATTCCAAATTGTTAAAAAATGCTTCTCTAACATATTGTCATTTTTCTGTAAGTTTCGTATAATATAACAGAAAACTCTGCATGTTATAAGAATAAAACAGGCTAGAAAATTTGATATTTTGCAAGAAAACTTTTATGTCTTCCCAAATATTTGTGCTGAGTTTAGGAAAATTCCTGTAAATATTATGCACATTAAACATAACCGTTCCTGTAAGTTTCATCTTGTTATCAGTATTCTGTGAAGCCGGTGGGCCAAAACAGTTTTTGTCTTCATCAGTTTGTAGACGGTCCTCTAATTGCTCTCAAGACCGAATCTTCAATGTAAAATGTCAGCTACAGTCTATTCTTTACATGGTCGAAGTTTAACGGCAGTTAGGTGAACCTTTCCGGAGAAATTCTAAAAAATGGGAAAATTTGAAAGTGTCTAAAACTTTTGGGCATATAGTGGTTCATCTAATGTACCCATCGCTCCACGGAATAAAAATATCGTCACGAAGAAAATTTCAGCTTTAGAAAATAATTTATTTACAATGCAGGTTCGGAGAAGCAAACAGAAACGCTGACATACAGCTTGAAAGCTAAAGACAAAACTGGAAGGGAAATATAAAAATAAAATAAATACTTTGAGAACTAAGGCACGCTCTTAAATTTTAACATCACTTGGGAATTTCCAGATCTTTCTTAACTGAAAGCATTTACACAATGTTTACAGTAAGTTTTTAATATCTTAAAGAAGCTAATTTAATAAAGAAACATAAAGTTTGAGTTCACGTGCATCTAATTTTTATAATTTTAAAGAATGGAATATTAAGAAGTTTCTTTCTTTCTTTTTCAAAGTCACGACATTTTACGTCATTTAATAATCAAAAATTAATTATTTAATTTACTGTCACGAAACCATCAGTAAAGTCTTCCTCATGTTTGTGCATATGCCTCCGTGGGGCACTAGAATTATTTGAATGAAAATCCGCCGGATAAATAAGCGTACGTTTTCTTCCCTAATGGTTATACTAATGTTTTAAGGTTTAACTACCTCCACTCCGACAACGGGACATACCTCCTGCTCACCCAGAAACAAAACAAAATCCTCTGGGCGTAAGCAGTCGAAAATGTCTCAATATAGAGTTAGAAGAAAATTAATTTCGAATGAATCTGTAATAAAATTGCAGAAAAATGTGTTTGGGTGTATTGGCACACTACAGGGGAGACTGCTGGACTTACTAGAGCTACGACATTTGGCCCAAATATAATTTGATGTGCATCTCCGAGCCGTTATATTTCAAACTTTTGTTAAAGTTTTTATTCATTAAAAATGAGAGAAATGTTGGCGTTTTTCCTTGATAAATTCCTAAAATAAAACTGCAAAAACATTTCTTTCACACCCTCTGCAAATTCAATAAAGTATCTTGTCTATGATATCAATTATCAGCACTTTTCATAAATTAAAAAAAATATTTTTAAGTATACTTTACAACACATATTTTAAGAGAATATATTAATGAACGTTTCTCTTTGTTTATTGAAAATATGGTTCTCAATGGGTTTTAGTTTATTCCATTTCATCAACATGGTTTCTTTTCAATCTGTGATTAAAGTCCACTAAGATAATAAGATTATTGAAAATCATATCCAGTAAATATTGAGAAATTATGGTTGCCATGTTGTAATTCCTTTTATCAGTTTATTTCAATCCAGCTGGCATGGTGCTAAACGCAAAATATACTGCGCCATTTTATCGTTGAAATGAAATGCATATTTTGCATGAGGATTAACATTGTGAAATTGACGAGAAAAACGTGTCATAAGATGCTTCATCAGACGGACACTTACTTAACTCCAATAGGGACGTTTATGCGACAATGAACAGAAAATGTGCAAAGCCACTAAAAGAAACTGGGGTTAAATATCTATCATAATTTGGATTAAAAGATTACTTCGCTAAGGGAACCATGATTATCAAATTATGCATAAGAGACTTAATTGAAATTATATTCCTGGGAAAAGGTTAGTCTTCGGAAATGTCTGACCAGCAACCAAGCGAAAATAATGTCGAAATTGAGCTTTAATTAAGGAAAAATATGACAAGATAATAAAATTACTTGTCACTGATTAGTAGCTTTTTTCCGTGCATTCTGAAACAGATATTATATTCTTTATGAAATGCAATAGAAATAAAATTATTTTTTCCCCAATGTATTGCAAAGCTACCACTTTTTCTAATTTAAAGTATTGTGTGGAACAATTAAATTTATTTCCGAAACGAATAAGGCCCATCTCGTCATATGTAAAATTTGAAATTGCTGTCCTTAAATCGGAAACTTTAAGGGCGGCATAAGTAGTAAAAAAACGCAACGTAATAACTGATATCACGTACATTATATGAGATGTGACACAGCGCCACTGTTTGGGCAGGATGGCAGTACCTACACGATCCTTCGATCAAATCATAACAATATTTCAATTTCTGTTCGTTATATTATCTTTTAAAATCAGTTAAGCATATCTCAGTTGAAGATTCATAAGATGATTCAGCGAGAATTTTATACGTGTTGATTAATCTCTGCAAAGATATCAGGAAAAAGTATTTTAAATTAACATTGAGCTTAATTCAGTTAACTGCGAATGGTTGGCAAGAAATGGACTGATTGAAATTGTTAAAAATTTGTTGGAGTTTTCCCTTGCGTGTTAATTTATTTTTAATCCTGCTGTTTTTTATGTTGCGTAAATGTTAAATACTATTTTGAAAACTGAATCTTGAACAGATTTTATACTTGGGATAATACCATATTGTTTGATATATTATTGTAATGTCGTATTGGAGATGATGTGTGAGGAAATTATTTTAACTTTTATATGGTAAATGTCATGAAAAATGTTGATGGTAAATGATTATTGAAAATTCAATCGTAAACTGAATCTTATTTATTTTAAAGACATACTCTTTATTCTATTATAATCCTGATGTGATGAAGTTATTTAATATGTATTCTACGTTGTATGCTATGAAGTGTTTTGATATATCCGAATTTTTTAAAATTATGAAAGAAATGAAGCATTTAGAAAGAAAATTTTGTGATGTTGTTGGAATTCGTTAACTGCGAGGTGTAGTCCACGGGTTTCCCAGTCAGTGGACAAAAGTCTTTAATTGGAAAAAAACATGCTTAGGGAGCCTAGAGGGAAATACAGAGGCTCCGTACCACGTGTTTTCTCCCTTTTGCTTGGTGATTTTCATCCACTTTCAACTGTGTGCTTTTTACAGGATTTACAATTTTATTAATTTGCCAGTTGAAGTGTTGAATTAAGCAAAATGAGATATGTACAATCACAACTCAATAATCATTGGTTCTGATTCGATATGAAAAAAACAACGTTGTGGACATGCAATCTGTATGTCTCTCCCAATCAGTCTCCTGCTCTTAAGCACTTTGAGACACTTTCAATACAACACGTATTGCATTTCATGTAACTGTATGTGGATAATTCCGTTCAGGGGCTTAAATGAGCTTTCAATCGTAAAATTTAAAAAGTTATTCTCTATTGCAAACGAAAATTCTTAGCATATGGCTTGTCAAGAAACTGGATTTGAAAACGATCCATATGAAAAAAGAAAGCGAGTCCATTTTATTCTGCATTATATTACATATAAATTTAACCAATTCCCTATCGAATTAAGCATAGCTTATGATTTTGAGAGAGAACTGTCACTACAGTGCGTGACAAAACTTTAAGCACAACTATAATTTAAAAATCAAACTTGAAAATATACACTCTATTTTAAATCACTGTTCATATATGTAAAAAATATAGAACTGAAATTATAATTGGTACAATTATGCTTTAAACTTTATTTTTAACCACTGAATTTAGCAAAAATAATGATTTTCCATCAATAACACAACAATAATCTTTATTCGTTTTGGCTGTAGTTTAAACCAAACATCCTCAATTTCTTATTTCATTACTTCAACTGAAGACTACTGTTTACTATTTTGATAAACTAAATTTATGAATTTACCCCGCACGTTTTCTAAGAAATTCAAATCAGGCATTTTCTAGACCACTCAAAACCGTCCTCGTGTTGGAGCTAAGCCACTGTGACGGTGATTTCCAGGCATGTGTTGAAGGGTTGTCATGTTGAAAAGTCAAATCTGTTCCACCAAAAATTTCAGCAAAGGGAACTAAATGACTGGCAAGTGTCTCTTGGTAGTCTTTAGATGGATTGTTTTCGACCCTGAGACAATTGAAGGGATGTCTGACAATTGAAACAACCTGGTGCCCATACCATCAGAAACCCACCACCATGTTGTTATCTAAATGTGTTTCTTAGTTCTTTTCGAAGATTATGTTAATAGTATGTAATTCTATCAGGTCCGTCCAGATTCAGTTTTTTTCATAGCTAAATATAACAATAAGCCACATATCACCAAATGACATGTGCTAATTGGCCTTCAGTAATCAAGCTTCTTTGTTGTGTGGTGTCAAGTCAAGTAATCGAGGCCCCTTGCGGTTTTTCATATACCCTGATTTTAAAATATTTCTATGAATAGTTTTTCCCTACTTTTGTGCTCCATTGATATTTTTAATTCGAGAATGAGAAATATTCCTATAGATACCAAGATTCTGATGTGCATGTCATCGCGAGAGCTAGTCACACGTGGCCTTCCGGAACGAGATTTTTGTTTGAAGTTTTTAAAACATGCTAATATTTGTTAAATTTTACGTTTTCACCTCTTTAAAGCAGCTGCAATTGCATATAAATGGACTTCTAATGTGCTCCCATAAACTAGATTTTTTTGCTTCAAATATGAAAATTCTTTAGACTTAGCCATTTTGAACTAATGTCAAAAAACAGTCAGGTTCTACTTATATACGTAGATATCATATAAGTGCACAGCTGATTGTGTGATTTAATTAATTTGCATAAGAGCATTTTTTGCTTAGACTTATGACACAGCAATTTTCATTCCATTCTTAAAACTTCAGAATAAAAGTAAACTCTTAAAGTTAATAATGTTTAATACGATTTTAAAATTGAATTTCGTATACATATAAACGACATTTGGAAAAAAAGTGGATATTTGAAGTTTTATTTTAAAATTATTTTTGTGCTTAAGCTTTTGACACGCACTGTAACAGCAAAGTTTGCTATATTACTTTGACAAACCTTGTTCTTTAAATAATCCTATAGCCGAAAGTTAGAGAGGATTGGATCGGGTGAACCCGCTTGAGAGGCTAAGAATAATTTGATTTTCACTCTTTTATCCTAAAAGCTTTGTCGCAGAGCGTTTTCAACAAATAAAGCGACGCGTGAGGTGGTGCCCCTTCTCCTAACGATGGTAGTGTCCATATAAATTGTGGAATATTTTGTTTTCCACTTGTCATTGCACAAAATACTCCATGCATGAATACTCTTTAATTCATTTTGGTGATGTTATTAATTTTAATAACATTACTTGTTCTTTTAAAAAATTAAAAGAAAAGTTGTAGTTCGGTTTCTTCAAAAATAAGCAATTTATTTGTACAATCTAAAAAAAATTATTTATATTTGTTGCTACGATAGTTTTCAAACAAGTCTTCTAGGTATACTCATGCGAAATAGGAAGAAAATCGAAAAACACGTTTGTTCTTGACTGCCTAGTAAATAAATTAGCATAAAAACAGACGAGAGGCTAAACGTCCAATTGAAACAGGACAACGCTTTAATCGTTAAATAAATAGAATCTGGATTTCAGTGAACTAAAAAAGTGTGTTGATAATAATTCCTTTTGTTCAGCTCATAAATTTAATCACTTTTTAAAATTTTGCGCTTAATATTTAAATCCATCACTAGATATCATCTAATGCCGTTTCGTTTTTAGCGTTTTCTATTTTCAGGAAAATCACTGGGAGAATGTGATACCTAATGTCACTGTACGACCCGTTTTCAGACAGGTTGTCCGAACGCGCAGCTTCGGAACGCCTAAATGGCCCTCTTTCCGAAACAGAAAAACACAAGGTAACAATTTAAAAAAAAGGCGTAGAATTTTTTTTCAAAAAATCCTATTTGAGAAGCAGATCGAGCGGCCTTAATAAAGCAGGCAGAATAAGTCACACGAATATAGAAGTCAGTCAGTCATGACGTCGCGAAAAATGACAGACAATAACACTGGGGATGTTTCAGCCGCAACTCGCTGGGTGGAAGTTTTCAGTTTCCCGTCAATAATTTGCAACAAGCGAAGTTTCATATAATAAATGTATATATTCTTCATGTGTGTTCGGCACTAATACCACCAGTAAAAAGGGTATTTTTTCTTATGAAAAATTCGGACGTTCATTACCGAAGCAAATATTAAGAAATCCTGCCAATTTGACTTGACTTGAATTGTATCTCAGAGAGATACGAGGTTTAGGGATTTTTAGCAACAAAAGCTGTTACCTCCTAGTTTAAAAAAAATATTCACTCCAAAATACGGATCAATCTTTTTAAAAATCAAGTAAAATTGCCATCAGGAGATGGACTAGAAAAATTGCCGATCCAATTCGGTCAAGAGAAAAAAAAAGCATCCTCCTAGAAAGTCCTCCATATTCTTTTTTCGAAAGAATCCTGCCAAGGTTTTGCAATTTGATGTCAACAACAAATATACCTAAGCAAGTATGTTCTTCTTTAACATATAAGACCACACCACATAAATTATTTATTTTCAAATGTTCATTAATTTTTCCTTTTATTGATAAATAAAAGCTGCGGAAATATTCATTTTCTCAGATACACATGCCACTACCTACAAAATAATAGATGACCTGTTTTGAGGAAATATTAAATTGTCACGGTGGGTATATCCCTCTTCTTAGACCGAGCAAAATTCTGGAATCAATGAAATTTCTCCATTTTCCCATTTCCTTTTACTTCGGATGCACAATTCTGTTCATACCCATGATTTATAGGAAAGACTACAAAATGGGTACCACGAAGAAGGAGATGGGTGCTTTCGATATAGTAAATATTCATATTATCAAAATCTGGATGTCAATATCATTCTTTCATTTATGTATGTATTCACCCATAAACACATTCACCTGAGATGGCTTAAAGCCCGCGTCGGTTATTTAGGCAACGAATGCGCAGACCATTTAGCCAAAGAAGCCATATCGGAAGGCAACCGTTTCTTTCTACATAAGCCACTTTCCTACCTGAAATCTGAGATTAAGTCAACTGCTTTATACATCAGGCAAGACAACTGGGATAACGGAGAAACTGGCCGCAGTACACACGATATTGTGCTTAGAGTGTCATACAAGCCAGTAGGATGGAATAGAGAAGAGATAATGTTCGTTACAGGACACGGGCCTTTCCCTCCATACCTTGATCGCTTCAATCTTCGAACACATGACAACTACTGTGCGGAGAAAAAGGAGATCCAATGCATTATGCCGCAAAATGTTGGTTTACCCTCTCCAGGCATTTCCAAACTCAAACAGTGTCGCTTAAATTACAGTGGTTGGAAAACATTCTCTCGAGTAACTTTTCAAGAACACGACTTCGACTCCTAATGCGTTTCATATGTGATGAGAACAATCTTATTGTAGAGGATAATAATTGAGCTCTCATCCACCCAGACTGACACATACTTCCGGCTACTTATGACTTTCCTCCCATCTACGTATTTTTTGTTTTATTTTCTATGTTGTTCCCTGTCCAGTGTATGTTTCTTTTTCATTTTTATTTGTTTTTGTACCTGTTACTTGTTTTTGTCCTTTCTTAAAAAAATAAAATTTACCTCCATCCATCCTAACAGGAAAGGAGCCAAATGGCTCTAAACACGGGGATGCAGGTGGTGTAATGTAATAACGTATATGTTCACCGTGTAAAAAAATTTAAAAATTAGTAACAAGACGTCGTAAATAAATTTCTAAGGAATCTTTGTACATTATTTAACAGATTCTTCCCATTTTTACCTATAATTATAGCGTGCATAATTTAATGTAACATGCTTTGTACGGAATAAAAATATTTTTGGTCATTGATTGATAAAAAATTAACAGTTTAATTAATTGGCATGATACTATCAGTAAAATCCTCTTAATGTTCGTGTCTTTCTCTCCCAGGCGGGAGGGGGCACCAGACTTACGTGAATGTGAATCCGGCAGATAAGTAAGCTTGTTTTCGCTACCTTAAAGGGTATTATAATATTTTAGAGTTGGACTATCACCGAAAAAAATTTGTGCGTCGCTGAATTCAAAGAAATTTATTTCATAATAAAAAATTATACTGCTTTCCTTACAAAACCGTGATTGCGATAACTCTGGGGGTCGCCGAAAATTTTACACAAAGTCAGGGGATCGGAAATGAAAAAGAATTGTCCCCACTGTGTTACATTTAAAGCTTTTAAACTGAGAAACCATCCTTCAATAATTTCGTTGAATTGGATAAATTGGACTTTAATATGAAATCAATAATTTATGAGTGGATTAATCGGTTTTCTTACATTTGTAGCATGAAACTTCAAACAATACTTTAATGTACAAAGAAACTTTTCTAATCTTTTCTTCGATATTTCACAGTGAAATTTCAAAAGATCTTAGCATTTCAGATTAAACATCTTCAACACCAGATTCAATCCTTTATGTTGAACAGTAGGACTGGATGCTCTTCACAATATTTCTTCAATTTTTCCAAGATAATGTAATTTATTTCATTATGCGTGCCCTTTTTTAATTTCATTATCATGTTTTATTTTATGTGCCAGTTCAACTCATAGGACTTCATAACATCTTCGTGGGTTGGTAACATACTTTCTTTATCATCACTTGAATCCCTAAACAACGCATCTTTCTAATCTGAACGAGTTCGATCCCTGATGAAAAAAACTGTGCAAACGAGCTCTATACAGCAGAGCTTATATAGATACTTGCTCGACTCTGCCCCCACTCGACCACCCCTCAAACTTCAAATAATGTCGCATTGTCATTTATGCACGAAGAAAGTAGTGTTTATTAGTTGGAACTTATCTCGAGAAATTCCAAAGGATCTCGAAACTCTGATATCAAACCGGAGGCATTTAGACTTATCAGAATGCAATAATATTGACATGCGTTACTTTGAGAGCATTTAGCACATTTTTATCGCTGTGCCCCTTGAAAAAATCTAAATAAACCACACTACTGTGTAATTCATCCATATGAAATGGTTGTAATAATTTGTTTCTTCCAGGCTGGATATAAAACTCCAAGCTATAAATAAAAAGAGAACACTTGCTCAAAAAAACTGCTTGTCGTTTAAATAATTTAAAAATACTTAATATAAAATGTTCGTATAAAAATAGTTGTTGCAATTATAAATAAACACGTCTGAATATTTGATGTTAAATATTTCAATCTGAATTCTCTCTACATTATTCGAAATCATTTGTACCATGCATCAACTATAATTCAGCATTCAGATCAATCTATTTATTCTGGCTAACAAATATGAAGAGTTGAGAAAGGCCCTTAAAGATATTTAAAAGTTCATTTGGAAATGATTTTAATGAGACGTAAGAACCACTTGAATATTATCGACATATTTCTCAGTAACTTTTGAAAAACATATTACGCATGTAGTCGCATGTAACAACACATACTACGTTTTGAAAGAACATAATGTGCCTCAAATGGCCTTTTCAAAGCCTAGGGAATCTTTATTAAATTGCCATTTTGGTGTGTATTTGGAGTAACGAAAACAACGATTCAACAAACTTCATTGTAAATGTTTGGCAAAGTACAATAAAATATTTTACAAGCTGTTAAAAAGTGAATAAAGAATGAAATACAAATAATAACTCAAGAAAAAAAAATGCTTTACAGAACTTATCTTTATGAGGGTTATCCATGCTTTGTATAAACTAAATAAATGAAACCAAAATTAGGGACATTTTTAATTTTTAACACAGGGACTGTATATTAACCTTTGATAAATTTCTTGTATAGTTCTGTTTGTTTCTGAGTTGAAAAGAAGTCACTGATAAGACCAGAAAACTTTATACTATTGTCAGAAATTAACTTTATTTAACAAGCCAAAAGTCTCTGTTTTGATAAACATTTTAAAATACATAAAATGAAAAATAAAAAGATGCCTAAAATAGAAAAATACTAGGAGGGGTTTTAAAAAGTGCTTGCAAATTTTGTGACATGGCGCCACATTCCCGCATCGAAATAATTTATAGTTGACGGCAAGTCTTGAATGGTAATAGGCACAGTATATCAGATATATTTATTAGGCTGATTTTGGCACATATTGGAGTCGATTAAGTACATTGATTTATGAAAGATACATGAGAAAGAATTTCGTGCGTTGATTAAACATTATTTTCTGAATGATGGAACGACGCCGGAAACAAAATGTAAGCTTGATAAACATTATGGCGAATCTGCAATTTCGATTAGAACAGTTTATAATTGGTTTGGTAACATTCGAAGACATGAGCACACACAGGGCTAAATGACCAGAACGTCCTGTTGAGATTTCTACTCGTAAAATCATTGAAGAATCCATGATGCATTTATGGATGACAGAAGAGCGGGAATGCGTGAAATTATTAGGACAATGGATATCTCAAACGGTCGTTCACATAAAAATTCGCTTGAACATTTTCAAACGAGAAAACTCTCCGAAAATGGGTGCCATGATTGATCACTCACTTGTGCAAATACTATATAACTTGGGGGTTTTTCCCCTTAATCGCTAACGCTTATCAACCCCCAAAAGGTTTTCAGAGCAATATTCTCAGGTTTTCAAGACAGAATCAGCTGTCTTTGCCCCCTAAAATGATGACAATATACATTTTAGTAGAAAACATTTGAGCTTAATACATTTACTTCAGAATTAAGTTGTTGACCTAAAATAAGATATTTTTCTTGATTTTGTAAAATTTAGAAGACAAACTGAATATTCAAATGAAACTAACAGAGAAAATTAAGAAACCTGCGAAAATGGTAAACAAGAGTTTCGATATATATATATGCAGTCCTAAAAATAAATCTTAAGAAAATGATGCTATTTCGTTGCCATGCTCAACGTAATCGTACCAACTATTGATAAGCTAGGAAAAAAGGTAAAAATTCAATATTATCACATTTGGCGAATAATTGCCGAGGAGATATTCCATTTTAAAGTCTGGCCAACATGCCGAGAATGTTGAAATAAATTATTTCTCCTTCTTCCTGAACGCCTTTCAAAACTTTCTTCGACTGATATATTTGCCAGTTGAATTTTTATTCTTTTATTGTTTCAGTAGAGTTTAAAAGAGCAGTTGAAATTTATTACTACATCATTCAAAAGATGTAGCTAACCAAATAGCAATGTTGTTTATGATTGGAGGGTGAAATCACGTGATCCATGAATTACTCTTGATATTGCCAAATCCTATCTGCAAAGAACGCGGTTTTTGTGAGCCGCAAAACACAAAGTAATTTATACAATACTCTGGTCATACTGGGGATATAATAGAATATTTCATCTTCAGTTTTATTATTTCAATGGAATGAATAATACAGATATTTTAAATCAATATTTACTTATTTCCCTTTCAGTTCCGCATTGGAATGTTTTATTAAATTTTGTTGAGTCTTTAAAATTATTTTAAACATACGGACAAAATGAGGTTTCTATTTTTTTTAAGAAATTGTGTAGTCCAGCCTGTAATTTTTCAAGACTTTAAAAATCCTTTAAAAGTTATTAATACATATATGTTGCATTTAATTTTACAAAACGACCTGTATGAAATTCGTTATAAGAGTAGTAACGTAAAGCAATATATTGTAATGCTATAAACATACGTTATTTTTTATCTCTTAGTCGATGACGGATAACAGAAACATACGGTTAAACGAATGACGATTAATAGAAGTTTTACTGTAGTATTGTTTTCAGCGCGTTAAAATTTTACGAATTTTTTTGGACGTGTGTATTTTATAT
>BGPR01005081.1:0-34750 GCA_013235015.1 Araneus ventricosus
CTGCAGTTTATAGCTTTCAATGGAGTTATCGATCAAGGTTCCTTTCAGTGGGATGATTACCCATAAATCTTGATTCATGGTTCTGTCGGGACATGGGTTATTTTGATCTCAGATGGTTTTAGCTGATTTCTTTTGGTTGTGCGTTGGAAAGGGACAGTCCTTCGTTTTACCTGCGGCTAGTTAGTGAGGACCGTTAATATTTATCTCGGGACCTAATCTAAATAACCTCATCGCGCGCCGCAGCGATCTACTTCTTGGATGTAGCAGAGAAAAGACTGTTTTCTTGAAACAACGATGTCCAGAGGTGCAAGCAAAAGAAAAAATGAGTGTGTGTCCGACAATTGTGTTTTGAAACTATTTGTGGAAAAAAAGAATGTCACAAAAGTGCAGTGAGCTGATTCATTCGAATACATCACTGAACAGAATAAAGAATGTGATACTACAATTGCAAAAATCTGCAATGGTGATTTAAAATCTGCATTTATCATCCATCATCTCTTTTTTACACTCTTTAACGTGCTGATGTGTGAATTCCATTATTCTGCAATTTGATTATGTGGTTTCTACACTCATCGTTACTTCAGCTTTTTCAACGTTTTTTTTGCTGAGGTGTGATGCCTAAAAATCTACAATTTATAGCATTACATCGTAATATTCCTGCAGCAATTATGACGTGAATAAAGTCCTTTCAATTCAGCTTTTTCTCTGCAATTTCTGCTAAGTGTGTTTCGTCACCTTAACAAAATCTTTTCAGTTAATTCATCTAAGAACTTTTTTTATCAGAATGGAAGATATATTTGGCCTTGCGGCATGAAATCATCATCCATGTAACATGTTGAAGTTTGCTGTTTTAATTTTTGGTAGCATGCCATCCACTATTTCTCAAAATATTGCAAGTCATTATCACAAAAATATAATCAATACCTTCATCATATAATTATATTCTATAATCTCTCTTCAACTAATCATCATCTTATTTAAACACTGTAGAATTCATTTTCAATATACTAAAATATTTAAAACATATAAGTGTTCTATGAAGTATATTTGGCGGCCAGAATTTCAGGTGTCTGAAAGGTAGGTGTTATATACATAGGTGCAATAGAGTGTATTTTATTGTGTTGTTCATATTTTAAAATATGCATGTCCCACAACAAAATATGGCACCCACAAATAATATAAATCGCAGAACTTTTTGGTATTCAGCAAAGGTGTGTCTGACAATGCCAAGTAGCATGATATGTAAGGTTGAGTTTCATGGGTTGTTCATAAATTTAATTTTACTGCCAACTAGCATAAATTTGTTGATGCACATGACCCGGTGACATAAATATTTTACATTTTCTCAGTGCTCCATTCTCCTCCAGAGAATATGGCATTGATTTTGTGAAAATGATTTCATGAAACATTATAAATTTCAATTTCTGTGTATTTTTCCAGGTATTTTCCTCATCACTATAACCTAGATCTCTCAATTTTCATACTCTCATTCATTACCTAAATGTCTCAAACTCTTCCTCTATACTTAAAATATTTTAAAACATGGCCTATCTCTATCAAATTAATACTACAGAAACAAAAAAAAAAAACTTAATTTGAAGGAAGATTAGGCCAAATTGTGTGTGAGCAGCTTTAAAATTGAAGAAATGAGTATTTTTTGATGTCTTTGGTTAACAAACTTAAGAAAAATTTTGCAAAAACCTAACTTTGAACAACCTCAAGACAGTTTAACAATTTGAAACAAAAAAGTCAGCAATCTATTTCAGATTTGGTAGAGCAAGTCAGTTCTACTGAAAAATTCTCCAATCCCAATAATAGCGAAGGAGAATATTGTAAAAATTAAAACTTTCAAAATTTATTGAGGGCATTAAGATCAGATATCGGGGTAGAAGTAAAAAAATTGGGGCCCCAAAACTTTCAAATCTGCTGTAGCAATAGCTAAAAACATAGATATTGATCTGAGTGAAGATGGTGGAGAATTAAAATGTCACGAACTCGGTATAAACCAGATTTTATCTCCAACAATTAAATACATAAACTCTTGACAAGAACTGTCTGAGAAAGGTGAATGCTATTTCATCTCAAAATTTGTGTGTAAATAGTTTGACAGAAGCACCAGCAACCACCTCCAATAATGTTCAGTAACCAACAAACTCAGTGTCAAATCTGTGGGAGGGAAGTTTAACACACAGCAAGGAATTGTTTCATTATACCCGTAGTAATTATTATAGGGGTAATAGTAGGCAAGCTACAACAAGAACTTTTCGTGCAAATAATTTTCATCCATATCACTCTCGAGCAAAATCAAAGGTAAATCTGGTAGAAGTTTCAGAGGTAATTTCAGAACTTAAAACAGGGTTTCAGAAATAATTTATTTTAGAAAGATTCTTGCAAATCTCAAAAAAAAAGAATTCTCTTTGGCAGGAGTCTTTAAAACAAAGAGATGATTTTGAAAACAACAAAAAAGTATCTCGTGTAACAAAAAAACAGGATAAAGTCACAAAGTGTTGGGAAAAGCATGTTGGTGAGAAATCAAAAAAGATAAGAAGGCAATCAAAAAAATCAAAATCTCAAACTAAAATCAAAAAGTAAAGAAAATAATGACTCAGCCCAAGCAGCCAATTCAAATCAAAATAAAAGAAAAGTTTTGAATAACACCCAGAAACCAAAGTATTAATGTCATGCACTAATAATAGTAACAATCTTCCAATTGTCAATATTAAAAAATTTGTAGTATTCAGTTAAAATGTGCTTATTGATTCTGTGAATTGCAAATGTAAGTTTAATTCAGCCACACATTGTTGATCAAATCAAAATAAAACTAAAGTGATATTTCAGAATGGTCCAGAATCAAAACTATAAATAACACAGTTGTTCCATACATGTCAGCAATTAACCCAAGAATTCAAAATTATAAATAAATGATTCTCGAAGATCAATTTTTTGTCACGTTAAACCCTTGGAATGCTCATTATGATGCTATTCTTCGATATGATTTCTTGCAAAGAAATAAGTTGTCATAGATGCTGTAAACAAACAACTTCTAGTTCGTAATCAAAATTTTTGATTTTGAGGAAAACTCTCTACCACTGTTTACAGTGTAAGTACTGAAAGTGACAAAAACAAAAAGAAATCTTTGAGTAAATCAATAACAATTTTGGTGAGTAAAGTTGATGTCAGCGATGAAACTTTTCATGAGCCAATGTCAAAATAGCCAATAATATTACAGTTCAGCCTTTTTTTCAGCAGAAATCATAAATTTAAAAGTTCCTAAAACATTTCAAAAACAAAGATCTAATGAAAATTTTTGTTCAAAGAAAAAATAAATTGGGTTATTTAATCAATGAATCTCTAAATGTTCCCCACTAATACTAATATTTTCACACCATATTGAAAATAACACAAATAAAGTCATTCATGTTAGAAAGAATACAATTATGGGCAAATTGTCAACATTTGATTAAATGACATCATGTCTCCTTCTGAATCTGAAATTTATCAAATTAACAACTTAAACTTAAAATGAAATTCATAAAATGCGCAGAGATGGTACTCAAATCTGATTTTTAAATTTTGATCATCATAATGATAAAAGACAAAAGACATGCAGGACTTACTTCTTAAAATTATAAAAGGTATTTTTCAAAATCATACAAAACTCTTGAGTGAAACTTCAGCAGTAATCCAGAATTTTCTCTTTTGCATATTTCCTCTACAAACAAAACCTTATTCTATTCCTCTCTGTGGCAAAAAAAATATGCCCAGCAGGAAATTAACAATCATTTAGAGGCTGACATCGTTGAACCATCTTCTTCCAGTTATTGTTTTCCTGTAATTTTCATTAAGAAAAAACAAAATCGTATTGACAGTAATAGTGAACCAAAATTCAGAATGGTTGTCATTATAGACTTCTAAATCTAAACAGCATAACTGAGCATTCAGAATTTGTCTTCCAAAAAAAATTTCTGAGTGTAAACATTGCAGGTAGAAAACTTTATTGTGTTTTTTTGGATTTAAGTCGGCTTTCTTTCAAATAAAACTGAGGAGATGAGGATAAGGAAAACTTGCTTTTGTACAGAAATGGGTAATTTTCAACCGACCAGACTTCCTTTGGCTCAAAACAGTACATCATATTTTTCACACTATTTCAAAAATGTTTAAATGGTATCACAGGTAAAATGTACAATTTTTTCTTGATTACATTATAATTGCAGCTGATTCTTATGTGAACCCAAAGTAACTTTGCAAGAGGTATTTGATAGACTCATAAAATTTAATCTTACTTTTGGATCCAGCAAAATTGCAATTGTGTAAACCAGAATTACATATTTGGGTTTTGATTTAAATGCTAATGGTTTTCCCAAATCAGAACAAGAATGTAAACAAAGTTACAAATTTTCCTAAGCCAAAACAAACACAAATCTAAACAAGTACAAATGTTTTTGGGCATGCTAAACTATTTCAAGAGAGGTTTGATTTATGATTATGCAGGTATTTGAACCCTTGGTAAAGTTAACAAGAAAAATACTCCATTTGTTTGGTCAGTTGAATGTGAAAATGCTTTTAACACTGTACAATCATTCTCAAAAACCTACGTTAAAAACTTTGTCCAAATTTGCCCTATTTCTCTAATTACCGATGCTAGTAAGAATTGCTATTTGTATTTATACTATTACAGGAAAAAAAGTGTGTTTACTATCCTTTAGAATTTTTTTCTGAAAATTAACACAACCCAGAATGTAAATATCCTTCGATCGAGAGAATTACTTGCTATATATAATAGCTTCTGTCAAACACTTTCATGATCAATTGATGGGGAAAAAGTTTTCAACTTTTAACTGATGCTAAAACCTTTAACTGAATATCAAGGTCTTGACAAAAAAAGCCAGAGATAGTTGCTAGATAGTTGTGTATTATTTAGGTACTTTTTCATTTACTCCAACTCATACCTGGTACTTTAAATCCAGCGGATTTCCTTTCCCGTCATTATGGAAGAAAGATTCTCTAAATGTAAGTAACGTAGTCTTTTTTTCAACCTAATGATAAACTTTCCATGCAAAACATTTTAAATGAACAAAAAACAGATTCAATTTAAGTAAAATTATGAATGATTTATCTGATAACAAACAATGTAAAAATTATTTCTAGATGTATAGAATTCAGGTTTGTTAATGATAAAAAATGCATATATAAAAATAAAAGAAAATTATAAATAAATTGTAATTCAAAATCTTTATTAAAAATTTGTATTGAAACTGCCCATGCTCCACATTTTGGTGTTAGGAAAACATTTGAATTCATTCGCCATAGGTACCGAATGGAGAATATGCCTAGATACAAAAAAACATTTTGTGAACGAACATTGTGAAAATGCCTAGAAAACAAACCAAAAGCCAAATTAACTCAAACAAAATGATTCTAAAGAAATCTTGCACCAAGGTCAATGCATTTTTTATTGGCATTGTTAGTAAACTTCTAAGATCCACAACAACAAAATTTCATTTTTTTAACTATAATTGATCCACTATAATAGATAACTAGGAAGCAACCATTACAAAACATCACTTCAGAATTTATCATTAATTATTTAAACAAAACTAATTTGCTAATTTTGGTCTTCAAAATTTTAATTACTAAATAATACAACTAATTTTATCTCTAATGAGATGGTGGAATTTTTTTAGATATGTTAAATATTCAGCATAGAAAATCTTCAATTTATTATCATATGGCAAATGGTTTTACTTGAGAGCTCACAGAACAATGAAAGAAAGTTTGGCATCCAATGTGTGAGAGTGCTTTTCAATGGTCAGAAAAACTGCTTTTCTTCAAATTATATTACAGCATTTCAATTCATTCTGTTACAAAATTTGATCCAGCAGAAATATTTTTTTTGGCAGAAAGCAAAATCTACCTCTTGATAGCTTTTTTGAACCTTATGAAAACTGCACAGAGAATGAATCAAAATATCTAAAGAATATCAGAGGTAATATGTCTTCCATAAAGAATGAATTTGCAAATGAAGAACAATATTTCAAAAACAATGCTCCACCTCAAGGATCGTAAAGTGCCATATGTACAATTTGGGCGACAAGGTATTTGTGAAAATTTTTCTCATCCACATGTGTTTCCAGGAGAAATATAAAGGACCTTTTGAGATCATAAGAATTTTAAGAAATAATAATTATGTAATTAACAGTCTAAGGACAATAAAACAATGAAGAAGGTTAAGGTAAGTAAATTATTTAGACAAAGGCAGCCTAGGCCAGAGCAGGAATTAAAGAATAGTTGTGAAAATGGGAAAAATTCTTTAAATATAAAGTTTATGTCATAATTGTTTTACAATTTAAATATGGTATAGTATCTATTTACTTCAAATTTTTTAATGTCAATTGGTCCAAATTGCGCACACATAAAAAAAAAGATGTAAACATAGCTTACAGAACTTCTTAATATTTTCACTTTACGTAATTGCAGATTTTATCCTGGTATTTGATGGTACTGTAAATACATGATATTAATTTTACTCATTTTGTCAGGCTGGTCGAGGTGTAGTAAAGAGGATGGATCTTGATTGGAGTGTTTATGGCAGCTAAGGTTTTATATAAAAAAATATATACTGCATATACTTGCAGCCTTTGAAGCTATTTACACATAAAATGATTGTTTTATTTTCAGGAGTAAGATTTCTATATCACGACATAAAATGCTTATCTTCCTATTGTTTGATGCTCAAGATATTTTGAAAAATGATAAATAAATGAATAAATTTATAATAACAAAATATTAAGTATTGTGGATGAAACTGTATGGAATAATTTTTTGCATGGTATAATGAGGTGCTCTGAAATTTTTTTTTATATGGTTCCTTGGAGGAGAGTGGAGAGAGAGAAAGTGTAAATACAATGTATATAATAATGTAATATTTTGAAACTTAATATGTATATTGCTCTATATGTTTGATAAGTAAAATTTGATGTGGTAATAATAATGTTTTTGGGAAATCTCTTCCAAGCAGGTCGCAGCAAAATTTTTTTTCCGTTGGGGGGGGGGGAGAGATGTTAGATTGCAAATGCATCTACATCATTTTCGGTTTTCTCAGTATTTTTAAATATTTAAATGCTTGCCACTAAAGTTTAGTTAGTATCATTATTGGCATCTCAGCCCTACTTTTGAAATTCAAACGATAATTTTTGGCGGTTTTACTAAAAATCCTAAATTTTTCGTAATCATTCACTTGGTAATCAGCAATATTAATTGTCTTAACTTTTGTTGTTGTTACGCTAATTTCTTAACTTTATTAAATTATAAATCAAATTTTCAATGGGATTATTTACCCGCCATCTTGTTCCGCGGATGAATTTCTGTGTGAACAAATTGTGGCGTCTTTGTCTGGAAAACGGTTTTTCTTTGTTCTTTTTTTGAATTTGTGCATTGAAAAGAGCGGTCGCTGTTTTGCAGCTGGTGGCCCGGGGCCGTTATGGCCCTCTCGGGGCCTGTCCCAAAATACTTTTCCGTTACTTTTTTTCTTGAAGTGTGTTTGAATCTGATGCCGTATTCTTCTACTTCTTGGATGTAGCGAGAAAAGACTGTTTTATGAAACAACGTGTCAGAAGGTGCAACGAAAAATGAGTGTGTATTGCGACAGTGTGTTTCCGAAACTATTTGTGGAAAAAAAAGAATGTCAGAAAGAATTGCAGTAACTGATTCATTCAGATACATCACTGAGCAAATAAAAGAATGTATTCTACAATTGCAAAATCTGCAAATGGTAGTTAAAGTCTGCATTTATCATCCATCATCTTTTTTACCTCTTTAACGTGCTGATGTAGATTCAATATTGTGCAATTTCAAATTATGTGTTCTACACTCATCGTTTCTTCAACTTTTCAACGCATTTTTTGCCGAGTGTGATGCTAAAATCTACAATTTATAGCATTACATCGTAATATTCCCGCTGCAGCAGTGTGACGTGAATAAGTTCTTTCAATTCCAGCTTTTCACTGCAATTTCTGCTAAAGAGGTGTGTTTCGTCATAACAAATCTTTTCAGTTAATTCATCTAGAACTTTTATCAAGAATGGAAGATATTTAATATACGGCATAAATCATCATCAATATGTATATTGAAGTTTATATTTTAATTTTAGTAACGTAAAGTTCACTAATTTTTCTTAAGCATGCAGTGCTTATATATTTCAATGTTGCAACATTCTGTGTTTTTTTATTGTGATTATTATGGGTTATATCATGTGCATTCAATTAATAATTTATTTAATTTTATGGCAGTATATATTTCAACTTAAAATTTGTTAAATAAAAAAATATTTAAATTTAAACATATTTGATTTCGTTTTAATTACCTTTAAATATTCTACAACGCAATGTACAGTAAAGTGTTTGCTGATATATTTTGAGGCCAGAATTTCAGGTGTCTGAAAAGGTAGGTGTTATATACATGATTGTAGAAATTGTATTTATTGTGTTATTTCATATTTAAAAAATATACGTTCATCCCAGCTCTCAAATATAGCACCCTAAATAAAATAAATCATGGAATTTTAGTTTTTAACGTAGACGTTGTTTAACATAGAATTAGCAATATTCTCAGCATTACATTGGTCGACGATGTTAAATGTAGAATGTTCAATATTGTCAACCTACATTGATCAACCCTATGGGAATATAAAATTTTCAATATTGTTTACACAGTGTTATACTGTATTTGGCGTTTATAAAAAAAATTGTTCCATTGAATTTTTTGAAATAAAATCTTATATAATATGAATTTGTAATCTAAGTCTAATATTTTTGTGTCGACATTTTACGTTCACAAAGGTTTTAAAAATTCAGATACAGCATTCGGTATTCCTCGGTATTCACAATATTGTTCAGTATTGCCTGAAGTATTTATCTATATTAATATGCTACTGGGGTATATGGGAAATTTACTTGCTATGTATATGTAAACTAACATTCGAAATAAAGTGACACATACACACACTAAATATGCATTGTATTAACGCAAGTATATCAGATAGTGCATTTCACATAAAAATATAACTTTTTCAATCTAAAACTGATTTATTACAAATCGTAATTCAACAATATAATTACTTTTTCTTCTAAAGAGAAATTCTACTTGTAATTCTGCTACAAATTTAATGAAATCTGTGTAAATAATATTTAATTTTTAGAAAATGATGCAAAATTTATTTCATATTAAATTCGTCTGATATTAAAATGAAAACGACAGTCTTTCAAACGCGATTTTATAATGACCATTAACCCCCCTCAGAGTGGTTCGGTCTTCTTTCTAAAAGCGATTCGAGAAAAGCGAGCGGCTGCAGGACCTTTATCTGTTTTAAAGTGTCTTTTTTTCTCCCCTTGAAAGATTTTCCCAAAAGCGCAGCAGATCAGGAGCTCTTCCACCTCTCAGCTGTGGACAATCGGCCCTTGGAGGAGGGCGGGTAACCGCAAGTCGTTCTGTATTCCGGCTTGGAACCTATTCAAACTAAGTTTAACTGCTTTCCAGGATACCACCTGTCGTGTGACAAAATTACACTCATGTCTTCCGAGATGCCTCGTTCTGCCCGTGTCCATTAACACCAGATGACAAAAATAAACACCGTTAGACTAGACAAATACTCACCAGACCGTTGGGTAAAAAAAATGAGGAAGCTATATTACTTATTTTTCATGTTGTGAGTTTCTAAAATATAAGACACATCATCGAGTTGCATGAAAGTTGATATTCTTTAGATGTCTGTGACTTCAATTTATTTGATGTTTATTAATAGTTGCATTTCAGATATTGGCTGTACTTCATATTATTAGTTGTCTTTTTTATATTCTTGACTTCAATTTATTTTTCAGTCTACACGTCATCACATATTAGTCTACGAATGTAAAAATTGTTTCTAATTTTAAGTATCAACAACAATGCCATTTATATATATATATATATATATATATATATATATATATATATATATATATATATATATATATATATATATATATATATACTCTTTCTCTCTATACTCACTATATATAACATATATATATATATATATATATATATATATATATATATATATATATATATATATATATATATTACTAATCTCTGTTGGCACTATAAAAGGGTATAATATTGTTCTTGATTTGAGTATTCGGTAAAAGGTAAGAAAATTTGGAGCCGATCACAAATATAAACAGCGCTTAACTGTATTAATCCGTTTAGTATGCACATAAGCACTTATTATATAGATAGTCACATAATAATCTATATTCCAAAATAGCCAACAATAATCAGCCAGATATGAAGGATTACCAAATAACCTTCTTAACCTGAATAATGTTTTAAATAAAATAATATGCTACAAGCCTTTTTTGTACTGAAATTCGTTACATATGCTTTTAAGAGAACGGTTAATAATTCTCAAACTAAAGGTTACATTTTGAAAACTAATGCGCGCTAAATATTGGAAGAAATAGCTTATTCATATACCTTTATTTAGTATTACGCAAAGAGATTATCTTCTATTATAATAAACGGAAATTTAATTCACCGCACCAAATTTGAAACTTTATTACTATTGTCAGGTACTAGACGTCAGTCACCAAATTTTTCAAAGAAGAATCTCGGGACGTTCAAATATTAGTAAGCGGATACGTACAGGAGAGGATATGACGATTGCTTACTTTTTTTTGCTGACCAGAGGGAAAGGGAGTATAGATGTCTTGCATTAAGACATTAAAATCCTTTATTTCCAAAAATCTCTTGTAACTTGCACAATAATTTAAAATTAATTAAAAAAAAGATCAATTTAGCAAAAGAGTGATTTTTTGTAAGCAAACTACTTGAAAATTTAAGGAATTAAACTTACTTTTTTTTTCATTTTTTAAGCGAGTTGAAGTTTTACTTTCTCATATACGAATATACAAAGAGAAATTGTAATCGATCAAAAAATTTAACTCAGGTGAGATCTCTATGTTGACGAACTCCATCTATTTTAAAGACTCACCTTGTTCAGAAACAGCAATTGAATTAGTGACTCATTTCTGTGAAGACGATAACTACATAGAGCTACAGGATGAAGATTTAGTATGTGGTCTTTACAAATTTTGTAGTTTCTATCAAATTTTGGACAAAATCATCGTCACGGAATGACTCTGACACAGTCATGTGAACACTTAACTCAAAGAAGCCTTGAATAGCTAGATGAATACAATTTGTAACTAGTTTATCATCATAAATTAGGTCCATAATGCTGTGAGTACAATCGATCAAAAGGTTGTGGTCTGTCGATCTATATAATCAACGTACTTGTAAAATTACATCTCATTACCCCAATGGTTGGATAAATAAAATTGGTATGCTGTTTGCTATATAATAGTATATTTTAGCCCAATTTCGATTTGAATCAGGTAGAAAATGGCGTTCAAGTGTATAATTAATTTTTCTAATCTTTCTCCACCATCATACTGGACAATCTCGTGCACCTGGGAAGGATTACATCACTTTGCCCTTTTTGCTTGCGTACTGAGAGCAATCTCTGCGATGCGTACTAAGCTAACAGAACAGGTCTTCTCCTGTTTTTCTCTCTGTACACGAGACATGTGACATTGGCTAGCTGCAGAATATTATTGAGTAAAAAATATTCCTAACTTTTAATACGCGCACTCTCTGCTTTCAATATGCTTTCTATCTATATATTTTATATCACTATCAATCTACAATGAAAAAACCTTCACGTAGTCTAATCATTGAATTCTGGTTACCATAGGTTGAAAATTTTTTATGCTACGCAGGGAAGGGAAATGACAAATGTTTGAGAAATTCCAGCTTTAAGGGAGGTCCTCCCTTTGGACTTTTCATGTTAAAATCTATTTTATTTAGATTCATTATTGTTGTTTTGTAAAAAAAAAAAAAAAAAGAACGGGGGGGGGTGCGAGTTTGCTTACGTAAATTACTAGAGGGGGTTTGCGTTGCTTAGCTTTTGGACAAGGGGTGGTCAAAAAATACAAAAAATGCTTACGTAACATATTTGGAGCAGCTTTAAATTTTTATTTATAATTTTTTTTATCGAAAATGTAATGGCATATTGAGTTTCAGAGCATAAAGTTTTTTTCGCGATTTAGAGCAAAAAATTAGAGACAATTAGGGTTAAAACACTTCACCATTTTTTATCTAAATGTTTGCGTTTAAGATTATCAGTGTTCCACAAGCCTAATGAAACACAGAATGATTTAACGATCAAGGGATTTCTTCCAAAATTATACGGACCTACATTTCCTAATTTTCACCAAAACTGTACCATCACAGTTTTCATCTATCTAGCTATTTAAGTTCTGGGAGATTATCACGAATTATATAGACCTAACTAGACAAATTTTCCGTGGACGGACTTTATCACAAAATTGATTAAATATACTAATTTTGTTATTAGATCATATACCAATTCCTATCTCTTTCTAGCTCCAACCGTTTGTAGGTTATTTGATCACAATTAATCGCAAATTTAGCAGCTTGTATTTTCGGTCTCGAGGAGGTCTAAAACTGGGAGTTCGTAAAAATCTCATATTTGAAATTTTGATCATTCAGTTATATTTTCTTTCTCTTTGCTGTATGCTTGTTTACTAGAATAAAAACATCACACTTTTTTTCTTATCAGTTTGCAAATGGCATTAGCTTCGATAAAATATGAATATTTTTTTTCTACAAGACAATTTTTTTTTAAAACTTAAAATCAAGAATAAGGAGAAAATTTAACACCTATTAAGATAACGTGTCTTTCGAATTTATAAATCTTGGACGTTTATCGGTGCTTGATACTTCAAAAAGAACAGTCTTTTTCTTTCTCAATATAAAATTTAACTAACATAAATCTGATCACTTACTGTTTTTCTTAAAAATAAAATTATAGATCTAATTCAATATTATATCATCAAGCTTGGGAAAATAAATAAGAGTCATCATTATTATCCATTAAGTTTCAGAATGAAAATAAAACGTGATATATAAATCAAATTTTATTTAAAATTGCTTTACAAATTCATTACCAGATATTGTAGCAGTAAAACACATTGCTCTAGCCTGTTAGGTGGGTTGGAAAATAATTAATGACCGAGACTACTATTATTATTAGAAAGAACTGTATCTTCAAACTCGTTAATAAGATGCGGAGATCATCAAGAACAAGACATATGTGGATTTTACTCATAGCATTTAATAAAATTCAGTTTGCAATTGGCATAAGGAGTTACCAACAAGCAATGCAATTTCAGGCATTGATTTGATCACTTATTAAGAGATGCATAACTCAGCTAAAGTATAACGCTCAAGGGACTAATGCTATAAATACAGTATCACTTGAAGAGCAGATTGATATTTTCTTAGAAATGGTTTGTGTCTTACAATTTTAAGGAAGAATACAGACTATTTTCACTGACTCTTGAAATACCTCTAAACTGCAGATGTTTCGACTCTTATGAGATAAACTAAAAGTCTGTAGATCCACTCAAACAGTAAATTAGTTGAGTTTATTCCTTTTCGTATTTCATGCAAACTAAAATTTTCTCTACAAAAATACAATATTTTTAAAACATAAAAATAAAATTGTCATCCCTTTCGTTAACATTGTTTACAATGTTTGGTCCAAGATGAACAAAAAATAAATTGAATAATATTATTGAATAAAAATAATTATTATTTTTTCGAAATTCTATTTCATTTTGATGAGGTTAAAAAGAAATTCTAAATGTAATATAAGAAAACTAATCTAGAAAAAAAAAAGCTATTCATAGATTTTAAAAACATCCTCAAACACAAATTATTTTTTAATTCAATGCTATATTTAAAAATAAACAACCCCTCTTTTCTTGTCACCCTTTCTATAATTTTCTATGCTCTGGATGAAGGGGTTGAAAGAGATGGGACCACAAAATCTATTTTAGCTCAACAAGATTCGATTAAACATTGATGATTGAAAACAAATCGAATTATAACGTAAGTGTACAGGAAACAAAACCCATAGATACGATAAGATTTCAATCAGGCTGACAAATATTAAACACCGGACTTTTAGCAAGTCAAATTGACACACACACTAGAAAAAAAATCCAAAACTGACCTTCTTTCTGCAAGAGACCTAATGCATGATATGGCGTACCAAATGCCCAACCAAAGAGGGTGTAGAGTCTGGATCCTGTGGTATCTCTAATTTGCAGTAAAGTACATTCTTTCAGCACTCATTTGTCGACGGCCATACCCACTACTAATAATCACAAATGCAAACCAAGAAGAGGAAGAAATCGGAAAAGAAACGTTTATCCATTGAAAGAGACAGTTCACTAAGGAACTAAATATCGGGCTGACCGCTTTCAGCATGTCTCTGACCACACGTTGAAATGCGTGTTTCCCGCTTATGAGGTAGTCCAAGGTCGACGTAGAAATACGTGTGAAACGCTCAGAGGGTTAAATCTCGTATTTCACGAAGAGAAGACCGATAAATACAAATAAATATAATATTCTACACTTCAAGAACTGAGAGTTGCCTGTCGAATGTGAGAATTTGCAGTTCTTTAGAAATATTTCGAAAACTATAACAGATATTTTACTTTGTTACAATTTACTTTTTTCACAGTCATACTTAGAAACTTTTTTAAAATTATTAATTTTTTATCAATGAATTTTGTTCGTGATTTTCATGTAATAAATTAGTGTCCTTTTAGAGATACAAAAATTTTTAATACATATTTAATAGTTTCCGAGATATCGTCAAAATTTCTTAAAATTTATTTACGTTGGAAGTGACTATTTTCAAAACCCTATAACACTCGAAATTTTCATCAGAACTCTTTAAAACATTTTTATGGGTCTCATTTAGTGCTGACAAGTCGATTCAGCGGAAACCATTGATAGACGCAATGGAAAAAATTTGAGATGTTTGTTGATTAACCATGTAATTAACACGGTTAGTATATTCGTTCATCAAAGTAAACCTGTACCCTCGAGACATTCCATCGACACAAGTTTTGTGAAGATCTTAAAAAACTTCCCGAGTTATAGTTACTTTCCTATTTATTAAGTTACAAATTGTTCCAGGAGGGAAATCTCCTAATAGGAGTTTTCTAGAAGGGAAATTATTTGACTGAAAGCATCGCTTAGACAATTATAACAGCTGAAAACTGCATCATTTACGTTGTTAAAACGAAGCAAAAAATTCCACTCTATCTCGCGGATCAAGTACCACGTAGATAAAAAATCTACCTTTTAAAAATCATATTTATAAATATTAACATTCCTCTTACTGTCACAGAAACGAACAAAATAGCTGGAAATTGACAGAGCAGGTTGTTGTTTATCCTCGGAAAAAAAGATTTATCACTATGCCAGAAAGAAATATTACTAAACTAATGTTAGATAAAATTAATTAAAAAAAACTGTCATTGCATATAAAAGTATTGATAAATTGTTTGAAATAATAAAGATTCATAAAATTAAGACATTTCCATTACATTTGAATTCAAGCAGTTGCTCTCATTAAAATCATCTCTCAGAAGTCAATGCGGTTAAGTCCAGAAAACAAAAATTGGGAAAAAAGATGACTATTTATGCATTAATTTTTTAAATTTTAATTTTTGGTATATAAATTTGATAAGAAAAGTACAAAAAGACATTCTCAAAGGGTAGGTTCTGCAAGAAAACGAGATATGCACAGTAGGGTGGACAGAAAAAAACGCGAATTTTTCTCATGGCGCTAAACTACGGAGAATTTGTGAATTGGTGTTAAATAAAACGAAGATAAATAATTAAGGAAATTTATTGATATCTTTCGTTCCCATAAGAGCATTTAGAATCGTTAAAAAGTGACAAAAATCGACTGTTTTTCAAATATTTAAAAAATTCCTAAATTTCTCTATCTGTTTACTATAGCAAGTTACTATAGTTAAGTGCACATAATTTAAGAGTACTGAAATTTATTTTATCAAAATCGGTCTATAGAAACCGGTGGCACATTCCGTTCGAAGTTCACAAAAATATGCAAATTACTACACCAAGCAATTTTTAGGTCCTAATTTCAACATAATCTTCATACATCATCTTGTCTATGAATTGCAACAGGTCCATGTTTAAGCATGACACTTAATGATAAAGAAAAATTATCATGAGTAAGCATATTTAATATTTACGCCTGACAAAAGCATGACTCCAACTTATTTATTGTTATAACAGTGTATGATATCAGATGAGTGGCAACAGTCAGGTGTTAACTTTACTTTGAATTTGATTTAAAATAAGAAACGAGTACGGTTGAACGATGTTACGTTGTACGCAGATTACGAAGTGTAATAGTTGTGTTTTAGTGTTCTAATAAATATTTGTTTAGTCTTAGAAGAATCCTTATTAATGTCAATCAAAAGGCCAACAGAAATCAGAAGTGGATAAATTAGAAACCTATGACTGAAAACTTCATTGAGAATTAAATAAGAAGGAAAGAGTTTGAATTTCAAAGTACGTTACGAAATTGTATAATTCGCTCCTCTATAATTACAATAGTAAATCATTATTTGCAAGTTAATATAAATAAATAAAAGTGTAGTAAGTGCGAAAATGTCTATTTTCGCTGGAGCAAGGAAGTGCGACTTGAAAATATTGGCTGAGGAACTTGGAGAAAAGGTTAACGATAGCCATAAATTGAAAGATTTGAAGAAGATGATTTTGGCGAACAAAGAGTTCGATGAAGAATGCGCCAAGGAATGGTTGAATACCATAATCAATGAAAGAAAGAAAGAGAAAAAATGAACTTAGAATAGAACGTCGAGAAGAAATTGCAGAACGAAAACGTCAAGAAGATATTGCAGAACGGAAAAACCAAGAAGAATTTGAATGAAGGAACGTAGGAGAAGAGAAGAACAAGAATACGAGGAATGAAAGCGAAAGGATGGACAAGAATACGAGGAATGGAAGTGAAAGGATGAAATGGAATTTGAGCTGCAAAACATACCGCTTCGAGCAGAAGGTAAGTTTTCAAATTCCGTCGTCAATCACATTCTAAACAGTACACAAATTAAGTCAAAGTTAGAACTTCATCATTTAATGCAAAAATTTAATTCCGACGAAAACGATATAAGTTTATATTTAATTATGTTTGAACGTCTTGCCAAACAAGATGAAATATTAGAAAACACTTGGGTAACTCATTTGCCTGGCTTATTGCCGTATGACGTTGCGCAGTTAATCGTCAGAGAACCAGATGAGATTGCAAACGATTATAACGAAATTAAACAGATATTGTTGAAACGGTATAAGTTAACGCCAGAAAAATTTCGCCGAAAGTTTTTTATGTGTAATAAGAATTTAGGAAGAGTCAGGCAAAACATTGCCTATGAATTAAGAAGCTTTTTAATGAATTGGTGAATGGAGTTAAAGCAGATAGTTTTGAAAAGTTGAGCAACCTTATTAAAACGGATCAGATTCAGCGTAAAGTGTCTCAAGAAGTAAAAGATCGTTTTATAGATGACTGGTCTAAACTGAATTCGCCAGATGATTTAGTTGAGAAACTGGGTGACTATGAGACCTTGAGGTCAACTTTCAGGAGTTACGCATAAAGAAGGGCATTACGACAAACGGAACTCCTTTAAAGATGATCCCTCTGTTACAACCAACGGAAAGAAAAAGCTGTGCGGTATTATACATAATGAGAGGGGTGAGCCAAAATGCTTCAACTGCTCTAATTTTGGGCACATTTCAAAGGACTGCCCGTTACCAAAACCACATATAACATGCCGGAAGTGTAATAAAACCGGGCATAAGGCTAAAAATTGTGTTGTTAAGGAGAGTAATCATTCAAATGATAAAAGCCAATCTGTTAGACAAGTTGTCGAGAATTCAGAAGAGAGTAATTCTTATTTGAAGAAAGCAATACTTAATGATTTTCATTCAGTGCAAGCTTTAATTGATACAGGGAGTTCATGTTGGCTCTTAAAAACTTCAATTGCTCAGAAAATTAAACTGAAACCCGAACCTACTGTCAATGAATTATACGGTTTCGGAAATCAAAGGATGCCTGCGGTAACTTTTATGGGAAGGATTGCAGCTGATATTGAAGTTCATAATGTAAAGGGCAAAGGCATAAGCATATACGTTGTACCTGACGATGCTCAGCCAGTTGATCTAATCATTAGACGGAAATTGCTTTATCTCCCTTATATCGCTTATACAAGAATAGGAAAAATATTTCATATTGGTTACCAGGAAGATGAACCATTTAGAAACTTTCCAATTGATGAAAATATAAACCGAATCTTCCTTAAAGCTCCCGAAACCACTAAATTATAGAAAAATACAGTCAATATAGTCAGTTCTGAAGCAGAATTTATCGAAAACGGATTAATTATGATAGAAAATATTACCGAAGACAGGGGCGCTTATTGGAAGTTAAAATCAGAAAAAAGTGTGTTCCTTTCACGAATGTTGGCGACAAATGTATTGAGTTTTTGAAATATCAATGTTTAGGCAGAGCTGAAATTATTGCGTTATGTTCAAATGTTAAAATAAAAGAAAAAATACCAAGTCCTAACAATTTAAATAACTTTAAAGAAAATGTTCCCATAATCTTGAGCGAAATCAATATTGATTCCAATATTGAAAATGAACGTAAGCAAGAACTGGTCCAACTATTGAATGAATATATATATTGTTTCGCATTGAATATTTTAGAGCTAGGATGCACCAACTTAACAAAAATGGGTATTAAGGAAGTTGAATTGTCAAAACCAGTATATATGAAACCGTATAAAACTAATGCTCCTGAAAGAGCTGCTATTAAAGAAATTGTGAAATAGTGGAGAGAAAATGGAATGCTGTCAGACACACGATGCCATATGCAAGTCCTGTCTTATTGGTGAAAAAGAAGACTGGCGAGAATAGGCTGGTTATTGATTACAGACGTCTTAATAGCCAGACTATAAAAGAAATTTCCATTACCTAAAATAGATGATTTATTAGAGAAATTACATGATCGCATCTTTTTCACAACTTTGGATTTAGCGCATGGTTATCTACAAATACCCTTAACCGAAAATGCGAAGCAAAAAACAGCTTTCATAACACCAGATGAAACACGACAGTTCGAGAGGATGATTTTTGGATTAAAAAATGCTCCAGCAGAGTTTCAACGTTTTATGTACCTCGCATTGGGTCCTTTATGTAACCTGGGTGAATTATGTTATCTGGACGATATACTTATTCCAGCAGAAACTTGGGAAGAAATGATTTAAAAATTAATTGAAGTATTCGAAAGCTTACGATCCGCAAGCTTAACTCTGAAATTACCCAAACGCAAATTTGGAAAACAAGAGGTAGAGTATTTAGGATTTATTATTAACAAAAATGGGATCAAGCCGGGATCCAAAAAAGTAGAAGCGATATCTAAGTTTCCCCAACCTAAAAATATGCATGACGTTAGAGGAGTTCTTGGCTTGACAAGTTTCTTTAGAAGATTTATTCCAAATTATGCCATTAAAGCAAGATATTTGACTGAACTTACGAAAAAGAATGAAATTTTCAAATGGGAAAAAGTTCAAGCTGAGTCGTCCTAAACCTTAAAACGTGAACTAACGATACAACCGATTTTGACTCTCTACAATCCTGGGTCAAAAACTGAAGTGCACACCGATGCATGTGCAGATGGCATAGCTGGCATGTTACTTCAACTAGGAAGTGATAAAAATGGCATTCAGATTATTGCGCGAGTAAAAAGACTACAGAGACGGAAAGTAAAAAACATTCGAGTAAACTAGAATTAATGGCAATTGTGTGGACATTTGAACGACTTGGGCAATTTTTGCTGAGCATTAGTTTCACAGTAGTGACTGACTGTCAAGCTTTAATTTATATGAATGACAAGAAATAAAGCAGCCCTCAAATTGCGCGTTGGAGTCTCCTTATTCAAGAATTCAATTTTGAAATTCGTCATAGACCTGGCGTTAGAATGTCTAATATCTATGCAATTAGTAGAGCTCCAGTTCTGAATTCTTCAGATACAATGGATTTCTTGATAGAAAATAAGTTAGAGGTTTGTCTTACATTGAGTGTCGAAGATCAAGTTCTAATGATGCAGCATGCGGATGAAACTTTGAAGGAGTTAATATTAATCTTAAGAAAAGATAAAGATAATGAAGACAGAACCAAAGAGGAAAAGCAAAAAGTGCAGAAAGGAAACAGACTATTTCGTGCCATTCATGATGGTGCGATGGAAAGACTTCTATTCGTCATACCAAAAAGTATGAAGAAACTTTAAAAGTTTACTTGTAAAGTTTCATGACCTTATGGGATATTTTGCTGTAGACAAAACTGTGTCCAAAACCAAGGAATTGTATTGGTTTCCTTATATGAAAAGATATGATCGTACTCACATATCAATGTGCTTCGAATGTTTGGTTAATAAAGTTCCACGTGGAAAGAGGCAAGGTTTTCTCCATCCCATACCAACAGGTTGGAGACCATTCTCTATTTTACATCTTGATCACTTAGATCCCTTTCTAAAGAGTTCTAAAAGAAACAAAGAATTACTTGTCATTATTGACAGTATGACCAGATTTGTGCGTCTCTATCCTGTGAGAGACACATCATCTAAGAATTTTCCTCAATCAGTTACAAATTTTGTTGAAGGTTTTGGATTACCGAATCACATAATATCAAATAGAGGTTCCTGATTCACTTCACACGAGTTTCAAATGTACTGCTGTGAGAATTGAATCTTTCACACTTTGAACTCTACGTCTCACCCACAAGGAAATGGTACGGTAGAGAGAGTACATAGAACAATATTGTCGACTATTGTAACCTCAAGTGAAAAAATGATCAAAGAGATTAGAAAAGTAAAATTAAGGATACAGAAAGGAACTTGAATAATACTGTGAATAAAACTCTTGGAAAAACACCCTTTGAAATTCTACACGGATACGTACCTAGATTTAAAGATGGTATTTTGGGACTATTCGCTGACGAAGAGCATGAAGTTTGGAATGATGCAAAAACTACAACTCAAAGCAAGGGAAAAAATTGCTAAAGGACAAGAGTAAATGAAAGCATATTACGAAAAAAAAGAAATCTGGAACATTATTATTTGATAAGGGAGAAATGGTGGTAGTTAGAAGAAATCCTAAGGCGACAGGTGAGTCAACAAAATCTCACGATACCGAGGACCAATGGTTGTCACAGAAATACTCCCTAGTGACACATTTAGAATCTCACAACTAGAACCTAGTAATGGCCGTCTTTATGCTACAACGGCTCACGTCAGTCATTTAAAAGACTGGAGAAGCTGGAATGAATACGATGATGACTAGTGAAAATTCTGATGATGAACCTAGAATGCAAAGACCCATACGAACTATACGTAAACCAATGCGTTATGGAGCTTTTATGTAGGACAGATGGAGCTTTTTAATTTTATATTTCATTTTATTATGAATGCATTTTTCTTTTGTTTTTGTATTGATATTGTTATAATTTAAGCTAAATTTTGGTTCAATTGAGGTCAATTGAAAAGTCAGGATGGCCGAATATAAGCATATTTAATATTTATGTCTGACAAAAGCATGACCTCAACTTATTTATTGTTATAACATTGTATGATATCAGATGAGTGGCAACAGTGAGATGTTGACTTTATTTTGAATTTGATTTAAATTAAGAGATGAGTACGAGTACGGTTGAACGATGTTACGTTGTACGCACATTACGAAGTGTAATAGTTGTGTTTTAGCGTTCTAATAAATAGTTGTTTAGTCTTAGAAGAAGTCCTATGAATGTCAATCAAAAAGCCAACACAAGATTTGCTTGTGAAATAACTTTGGTCTAAATCAAAGAAACAACAAGTATTGGATCTTCGAAATGCTCATGCATTAAAGAATCCCAATCCGCAACAGAATATAAAGTCTAATGTTGAAGTTCTCATCGAAGGTTATAATAAGAGTAACGTTATGTGGAAACATTGAAGGGTTACTCAGGTTTCTCCATACCTTGACAATGAAGTTATTGGATATCACTTTGAGGAGATAAGTACAATTGCTATATCATCTAAAACTTTTAATTTTCAAATTTTCTTTTCCTTAATATCAAGTTTCTGTTAATTGATTTAATTTAATAATTTAGTTTATTGATATAAGCGGTATTGATATGAGAATTATTTATGTGTTATATTATAATTTTAAATAATTCATAGGATTGTGTGAAGTTATTTGAAATGTATTTTATACTAGCAGGGTACCCTGCGTTGTCCGGTCTTTTTATGGACAAATTTTTATGAAATGCTTTATAAATTAACAGTATAAAAAGTTGCTCATTTACCATATGTTATCCTATAGAGTGTTACATATATTTCTTGCATTGTAAGCCAATTTTTCGGGGCATCTTATCATTTTATGAACCATGACCATAAGACTTTCAGGCTAACTGGTACATTTGTTAAATGTCTTCCAATAACTCACCTCCACCCAACACGGAAGAGTGCGAGATAAGGCCCATTTCTTAATACAGTTTTTTGTTGTTGTTGTGGTTGAACAATATTTGCTGTCATTTTAAAATTAAAATTTAAACAATTAAAGTGTCTAAATCAACTAATGAAATTTGTTTCACTAAAATTGCTCCAGTCGTTCTAAAAAAACATTTCTATTGGTAGTTATTAACCTAAAGTGCTGACTAAAAAAGATTCAACCCCACCATATTTTTAACTTGACGTTAAAAATTAATTAATGTAAATATGGATCAGTGCATTTTTTACATGCATTTCGCAGACATTACACCCAAAATGCATTGAAGGACAGGGTCAGGTCTTATTTACCCCACTAGTACTTCATGTCGGTTAATTAGTAACTCCAACAGTATCGAGTTTCGTGCTAGTCTGCCTATGTCTTTGCTCCAGCCTACCTCAGGTATTGGATGAGTATTAATTTCCCATATAGTGCTTTTATTTGGCTTATGAGGTACATGTGTATCAAGTTCCATAAAACTGCCCCAGCCATGTCAAATTTCATGTCAATCTTCCATTTGCCGTTTATAGTTAAACAAACTTTATCCCACCCTAACATCAGAGATTAGGTTAGCGTTTATTTACGTCTACAATATTTTTAGTTTGGAAAATTAGAAGTATACGAAGACAAATTCATCAAAATCTCTCTAGCCATATACAAAAGCAAGTCAATCGGCTCAAAACTTTGCCTGTATTTTGGCGTTTTTGCCACACTCTTCTCTGAGGAATTTAATTATCTTTTATTTACCCATACACTAATTTTATTCAGCTTATGAGGAATACATGTGACCAGTATCATTGAAATTGTCCCAGCTATACCACATTCCATGCCAATCGACCCCTATTTATTAAATGTATTTAAAAAGACTATACCCCACGTTATCCTGACGGACAGGATTAGCGTTTATTTGCTCCTGTAGAATTTTTAGATGGCTAAATAGAAGTATGTGTACTAAATTTTATCAGAATCGCCCAAGGCGACAAAATCGTCAAGCAAGTTAATCGGCCTATTTGTTACATGTATTTTTGAGAATTTTTTACACCCTACCCTGAGGAATTGGTTTACGTCATATTTACCCCTAGAGTACTTGAAGTCGGCAAATGAGAAACATGTGTAACAGGTTTCATCAAGATCTCCAAACATGTCAATCAGCCTATTTGATACATGCATTTTGGAGACTTTACCCCACCCCACCTCCAGGGACTGCGTTAATGCTTATTTACCCCTACAGTACTTGATAATGAGGAACCTGTGTGCCAAGTTTCATCAAAATTTGTCAATCCGTTCGAAAATGATGCTAGAAAAAACATACATACATTGAGTTTTATATACTGGGTTCGCACTTATATCCGTTACACCCCCTTAATTTCTAAACGGTGAAAACTTAGGCCATAAAGTTGGCGTCTAGGCATTGTAAAAAGGCTATGTGCTACTCGATGAGACAACTTACAAACTCTCGTAAACTGTGAAAGATACGAGACGAAAGTCAATTAGAAAGTTGTAGAGCACTCTCGATTCAGTACGAAAAGATACCTCGCGTACATTAACACTCAAAACTAAAGGTAAAAAATGAACATTTGATTGATTGTGATTTTCAACACTATGGCGTCGTGAAACGCAAGCGAAGCGAGAAAAGACCACCTTACGGACTAAATACCAGCCTAGCACGAAATTTGAACAGACGTGATCTTTCAGATGTATAAACACGCCTATAAAATTTCGATTATCTAGCAAAACTCTTTCTTTGTGTTGGGATTTTTCCCCGACAGTGTATGAAAAGGATTTTCTGCTGGGTTGTATGTTAAAGGGTTATGGCAAAATTCGGCAGTAACGAGTATTCCAAGATGTTGTTAATTTACGGTTAATGTTGGCGTAAGGCAAAATCAGCTGCAAGGCTGTATCGTGAACGTTTTCCTGAATGCCCGCATCCTACACGGCAGACCATCTTAAAAGTTGTAGAACGTTTAAGGCAGACGGTCTGCGTGACCAGCCGACATCGAGTTCGTAGACCTCATAATGTAGGACGCAAAGTGCAACCTGAAGATGTGCTAGCATACGCTCTCGCCCATCCTCAGAGCAGCACAAAAATGATCAGTGAAAATTGTGGCCTCTCAAAAAGCCGCGTTTGGACGATCCTGAATGAATCAAGTGCTCATTCATATCGATCCACACCTGTGCAGGGATTGCTGCCAAGAGATACTGAGAGATGTTACACGTGGCGCAACTACTTTGTGATGAATAACTTAGTGGACCACCCAACATTAATGGCAGACATAATATGCACGGATGAGGTATGTTGTTCGTGTAACGGAATGTTTAATAGACAGAACATTCATACCTGGTCGCTGGAAAATCCGAGATATGCTGTCGAAATTCGACATCAACTACGCTGGTCGATTAATGTTTGGTGCCGAATTTTTAACGACAGGCACATTGGACCAGTATTTTACGAGGGAACTTTAACGGGACAACGGTACTTGGAACTTCTTCAGTATGTAATAACCGACTTCGTTGAGAATCTACCGTTGCACCAACTCCGAAATATATGGTTCCAACATAACGGCGCCCCTCCGCATAAGTTTTCAAACATAAATCAGTGGCTAGTGGAGACATACCAGATCGGGTATGGTGGTTTCGTAGAGAGGCCCCCGAGCTTACTTGACTTGATCCCATTGGACTTCTTCTTATAGGGACACATAAAAGGAAAGGCACATGCGACCCCTCCGCCAGCATTGCAGGATCTTCGACGACGCATTACTGATGCTTGTGCCTCCGTAACACCAGCCATGTTTCACAATGTGCAGCGAGAAATCCAGTCCAGAGTGGAAATGTGTATAGTGGCTAACGGGGAGCATTTTGAACAATATAAATAAATGATCCAGAAGACAGGGACGTGTCTCAGTGTCTTTCTTCCACTCTTTATGAGATGGCAATTTTCGAAAGCGTGACCACACAAATGTTCATTTTTTGTATTCTGTTTTGAGTATTAATGTGTTCAAGGTAGTTTTTCGTACTAAATCATGAGTGCTCTACTACTTTCTAATTTACTTTTTTCGTGTATCGTTCACCTTTTATGAGATAGGACAGCTAATTCCAAACTTTGCCGATAGATGGCGTTGTATGTTGTTTCATCGAGTAGCGCATAGACTTTTTACTATACATAGACACCAACTTTATGGCCTAAGCTGTCACCGTTTAGAAATTAAGGGGGGCGTAACGGATATAAGTGCGAACCCTGTATATATATTATGTCCAGACTTTTGTTATTCTCGAGAAATATTTTAAGATTTCCTGTAGGAGAAAGATGGCTCTCCTTCTGTGAATAATGACGCATTCTTATTTTGTGTCTAGTGATGTTTCATACTTGAAGTTCTCGCGATATTGTGTAGTGAACTCGGCACCAGGACCAAAAAAATATGTGTAGATGCTATATTTGATGTGTGCGAATAAAGTATATTTGTTTTTATTGAGGATTCCAGCTTGTCCTTTGGAATAGTATCTGTCCTTGTATTCCGCGACAACAATAAAGTTAATTTTTTGAAGGTAATTCTGACCGAGAATACATGGCGTGGTGATATCAGCTACGTAAACTCAGTGTTGGAACTTTCTGGATGCATATTCTATTGATGCATCCATTTCCAAGTATATATCTGCTTTTTCATCCGTCTTGACTATAGTCCCTTGTTTTCCGTAGGCTGCTACCACTTTATTAAATCAATGACATTGATTGTCTACGGTACTTTTCCGACGTTGATGTTAGTGCCTCTAAATCCGTTGCTTTCGCCACATTTTATGCAGTTTTAGCAGAATAATTCCTCCAACTTCTGTCTAAATCCGTAGAAATCACAAAATGGAGTAGTTACCTAGTACTCTTTCGAATTAGCTGTATTTCCATAGGCTTGAGGTGTCGATTTGAAGCAATTCCTTCATATTTTAGAAGGGCTAGTTTATTGGAAGTTTTCTCAGTTATTTGAGGTTGTGTAAAGCCTCAACAGGATCTTCTAAGATGCAGTGGCTCATCCCTTCTCTGGGAAGTGTCATTTTATGTCGGAGCCGCAGCTCCCCCCCCCCCCCGTTGCTGTAGATTTTCATGGTAATATGTACTTCTTCGTTTGTTATGTCATTGGGAGGGTCGTATGTAATAAGGACCTGGAATCTCTTCCCATTTGATCATATACATATAGTTTTCAGGGAGTCATTTGATTGCATCGTTTCCTTGAGTTTCTCAAATTGCTGGTATTTGTCGCAGACTAAAGCAATACCTTTATTTTGAATTTTAATCACACCCTTGATCCTAAAATTGGCGCTATCTTCCTTTTGCTCTTCTTTTATGATTTCTTCAATTGCTTTAATATTCTCCTCTGTTTTGTAGAGGAGCAGAGTTGGATTATTTCTTTTGTTTTTCATATTTTCTGCTTCTGCATAGGAGTGCTTTTTCGGGATCTGGTTGCTACCAGTTTATCCTGCCTGGTGGTACTCTGCCTTTTCTTTTGTATGTGTAAGTCTTAACGTTTGTGAACTTGTTGTTTGGGTTGCTGCCTCTATAATCTCTTCCTTCTTGTCAGCTGTTGCGATTCTACTCTGCAGAAGGTCTAAGATTTCTCTTGCTTCCTTCTATGCGGGTACCAGTAGGGGGAGCGCATGCCATATGATGGATGGCTGCTAACTATGCCTCGGAACCTATTCCTAAGTTCTTTCAGCGAACCATGTAATAAATAGGATTGAACTCACATTTTACGGTAAAAATGTGGTCACGAAGGCATTATTAAGGGCCCGAGGAGAAGTTGATGAAGAAGAAAATGACTTTTTCTCACACCGTTCCCACACTAATTTCAAAATTATTTGGATCTTCCAACAATTTTATTGTTTGTTATGCACAATATTTACATGAAGTTTCGTAAAATTGGTGCGAATATTCGGGAAGATCTAAAGACAGACCAGGAAGAAATTCCGACCTGCCGAAGCATGCGGAAGAAAACAAAAAAACCAGCAAAAAAAATGCTCTATAAAGACTTCATTATGACCATCAAAGACTCTCTATCATGAATCAAGAATACGAGAACGCGTTCAGTAAAAATTTAAAAAGTGCCACTCTGGAAGTCGCAAGTATACAGAACCAACAACCTACATCCACCATCTGACAGGAAAAACCTAAAGACCTATTTTTTCTTTCTGTTTTAAAAAAAACTGTAACTCACTAGTCCACAATTTTCTCTTCTATATTACGAGTGGTCCTCTAATCATGTCCTTCAACGCAGAATATGTTGCATAAGATGTGGATCACCATAGCAAAATTTTTACAATATTATTTACATGTATCCAAGCACTATTCTAGATACAAAAAACTATAATTTGACTATTATCTAAATATAGTTTCCAAAATTTAACTCCATTAACTCCTTGAAATTTACATTAACAAAATACAGGATACAATTTCCAAACAATTAAAAGACAGCATAGCACACAATATGTTGAACGTTACATGTATGTTGTTAAAAACAATTAATCCAATTGTGAAGTTCCAGAAATAGAATTCTCTGAATTCCAAATCTCCACAATTAGAAAATTTGCCCATATTGACAGTACATATTTTGAGAAATATCTTCGTACAGAATGAGCATCTAGAATTACCATATTTCCTAAAAATTTGGCTATTAACCCTTACAGTCTCCAAAATTCAAATTTGGTTTGGCTATAAAAGTTTACATTACAAAAAATAACAAACAGTTCGCAGCCAGCTAAGGATTTTGTCAGGACGTCCTGGATGATAATTTTTAGTCCAATTTTTGCACGTGTATTCAGAATCAATTCTGGAATACCAAGTTGAAAAAGTTTTTTAGGAAAATACTTTTGTCTAACTTCCCTATAAATCTGGCACCCGTAAATATAATGGGAGACAGTTCCTTGATCTCTTCCACACTCACAATCTGGAGATTTGCCAAAAATTCTGTGTTGGTGCACAGGGAAGCACCCATGAGTTGTTAGAATCTGGTTTATCAAAAAGTCTCCGTGGCATCTCTTTGTATTTACCTCTGGAAAAATAACGTAGAAGAATCTTGAATTGGGAGAAGACATCCAGCGTGCTTGCCATTCTTGTAACATGGTCAACTTGATTTTTAATCCAGGACTTTGGGATTTTAGAATTTTTGGCTAATAAATCAGCTAATTCATTTCCATATATTCCAATGTGTGCACGAACCCAATTCAGTTTAATTTGTGGGTTAACAAATAAAATTTTTCTAAGCTTCATAATTACTTCTGAATGATTTTTGTTAGACTCCAGAGCCATCAATGCGGATCTGGAGTTAGAAAAAATGACTATTTTTTCTTTAGTCGGACCGAGTTTCTCCACTGCCATTTGAATTGCCACTGCCTCATCAACAAAGACACTTGCTTCATCGTTCAACCTAATTTCCTCCTTCCAAATAATATCTCTAGCCTCGCTCAGGCAAACAATGCCGGAACCAACTCTTCCATTCAATTTTGACCCATCTGTAAATATTTTCTTAAATCTACCGTTCGGGGGAGATCCAATTTATTTACCAAATCAAAGTCTTGAAAGGAATATTCCTTATCTTTAATATTTATAGGTAGTCCTCTATTGAACAAATTAAATTTAGTAACTTCTTTGTCTGCTACAATATCCAGGGGAATTGATCCAGTCAGAACCTGGAGGGCCTCCGAGGATACGGTTTTGTAAGTTTTTGCTATTTGGACCAGTGCTACCCTTTGAATTTGAATAAGCTTTTGACTAATTTTAACAATTTTGTTGAACCAAATTTCAACTCCATATAAAATATATTTTTCTATTGCCACTTTGTAGATTTCTTTTAATACTTGGAGTTTAACCCCCCAGGTTGCTCTTGAAAATCTATATAGTTTATTTTGCAGGTAATTGACTTTTTCTCTGATCCCACTCCAGGTGTGGCCTCCATGTTAATCTTTCATCAAATAGCAGTCATAAGTATTTTAATGTCCAAGATTGTTTAATCACTATATCGTTCATTTTCAATTTTGGCACATGAGTAATGTCCTTTTTGTAAGGGAACATTATGCACTTTGATTTCGTAGGATTTATTTTGAGCTTATATTTGTTTGCCCATGTTTCCACCACTTTTATTGGGGTCACCAAACTCTCTGTAAATTTATATGAGACCATTCCTGATGACATGATGAGGATGTCGTCTGCAAACATTGTGCACATAATATTCTCTTGTTCATCCATCTGTCTTAAAAGCCTATCGGCAATTAGAAGCCAGAGTACGGGACCTAAACAGGAACCCTGTGGGACTCCTTTTGAGTGGTTAAATTCTGTATTATTAATGTCATCGCAGATTCTTCTGTTACTGAGAAAGTCTTTTATGACGTCAATTAAATATACTGATATCCCATACTCTACGAGACAATTTATTAGGTCCTCCCATATTACGCTATTAAATGCGTTAGATATGTCTAGTGATAATGCCAAAGTTATCATTTTTTTGGATTTTGCATTAATAATGAAGTTATGGAATTTATCAAGAGCTGTCAAGGTTGACCTTTGTTTTCTGAAACCAAATTGATTTCTATGTAACTTACCTTTGCTTTCCGGTTCATATAATAATCTCTGTGCAATAATTTTATCATATACTTTACCCTAAGTAGGTAAGAGACATATTGGTCTATATGCCGAGACTTCAGTGAGATCCTTTCCCTCTTTTGGTATCAGTAATACCTTTGCAATTTTCCAGAAATCTGGGAAAACGCCTTGTCTAGTACAATCATTAAACAACTCCGTGAACCAAGCTGCATCAAGAAAGAAGAGTTCTCTGATGATCCCAAGAGTCAAACCAAATTGTCCGAGATATTTATTTATATCCATATCATCCATGACTGTTTTAACTTCTTCTTGTGCAATAACCGGAAAATTCATATTTATTTTAATCTGTTTTTCAACTATTCCATCTTCAGATCTTGCAAAATGGTGCTCTGACAACCTGAATACTGTCTCTGAAATTCTTTGTGTATTTTCCATTTTCCATCCTTATATGTTTCACTTTCCCAAAGAGACTTACTCTTTCTTTTATTAACTTGTAAAATGCGTCAAATGTGTTGGTCTTCAAAATTCTATCCAAACATTTCCTGAAGCACGTTTGTTTCGCTAAAAGAATTCGACTTGTGTACGTCGCCAATTCTTTTTTGTACCTTATTTCCCTTTTTTTCTTAGATCTTGGTCTCTATTCGCCTGGAATTTTCTCCTTAGCGCTCTAACTTTACTTCTATTTTCAATTCCGTGTTCCCCCAAATAGCGTTTTTTCGATTCTTTTGCTCTATTTCTCTTCCTTATTTCAAAGCATACATTTGCTAAAATATGATGAATTTCTTTAATCATTTCGTTTAAGTTCTTGTTTGAATCTTTGTAATTAGTTTTACATCTTTCTACACTTTGATTTACTTTTATTTTGAAATCAAACAAGTTTATGCTTCCTATGGACCATTTGCATGTCTTTCTCTTGTTCAAGAAATTTTCTTTTTCAATTTTTAATTCCACACTTTGATGGTCGCTAAGCGTTATTCTGTCCGATATCTTCCACTCGGTGTTTCTATCGACACCTATATTCTTAACCAGCGTTATATCTATCCAGCTAATATCGCAAGGGCCATTAAATGAAGGTAGATAATCCTTATCGTTGATAACTACTAGGTCAAATTGGTTTATTAAGTCATGCACTATATTTCCTCTTCTGTCTGTATTTCTTGGACCCCATATACTCGACTTGGCGTTGAAGTCACCAAGAATTACAATCTTTTCCTGTGAAAAACGTAAAACAAAGGTACTAATTTCATTTATATTCTCGCCAAGTTCCTCACTTGTATACCGGACAGTATACCGATATCATGAGAAATTTCTCTCCGCTTAGCTCAATTTCTATAGCAACAAGTTTTTTAAGGATTTTCAATGGAAAAACTTTGATATCCGGATTAGATACCAGAAATCCAGCTAATGGTTTGTAATCATAAAAGTATTTACGAATACCAGTTGAAAATTCGGTAACCTTCGATTCCCAGAAATAGGGATCATTCACAGATACAATATCATAGTTGAAACGAATGAAGTCTTGAGCAAGTTGGACATTTGCTCGACGACAGTGATTGAGATTCAGATGTCCACAAGAAAGAAAACAAGAGTTATTCCTGAATACCATAGTCGATCCTAGATCTCTGAAGGTCAACCTCTTTTTCTCTTATTTTGCAATGAGGATCGCTCGCAGAGTGATCAATTTTAAATTTTGATTTAAATTTAAGGTTAAAGATCTAAAGATAATTTTACGAAATTCGAAGTTTTTTCCCCTGTTTTAGGCTTATAACATGCACAGTTTTTTCTCAAAATATACGAAGCTTTTAAAATGCAATAAAAAGTGTTTTCGTAGAATTATGTTAAAATTTGAAGACAATACTTTGATCATTCTATTAAATATAAGTATTTATAGTAATTTTTTTACTGCTCATGCACGTAACATAACATAATTTTTCTGCCACAAATAATTAAATTTTCTGCTTAATTTATAAGTGCGAATGATTATTTAGAATATTTCTAACCTTTATACATTTTGATAGAACTATTCGAAGATCAAAGTTTAAATAAATATCAAATAGTGTAAAACCCCTCATCATTACGTTTTTCTTAGACAGCAACTAAAATTCAGCTCTCTGGAATGGCAATATCTTTTTGAATCTTTAAGATTCAAAAAATACTTTAAGGTATTTAACTGATATGTATAAATAAGTCACCCTATTTATATGACTTTGAAAAGAAATTTAAGCCATGCAACACACATGTTGAGGAAAAAGTATTTAATACAAATTCATATATTGTTGCTAAAATTCAAAATATTTACTTCATATGTTAATATAATTTTACTGAAACAAACTGACTTGCAGTCTGAAAGTTTCGTATAATATGACTGAAAAATCTGCATGTTATGAGAAAAAAACATGAGGAAAATATGGGTTTTTAAAAAAAATCCTTTGATACCGAAACCTGTTAACACGAATATACGCGCTAATTTTACGAAAATGCATGTAAGTATTGAGCACAGCAAACAATATCATTGATGGAAGTTGCAAATCATTTTGAGTTTTCTGTGAAAAAGAGCATGTTTAAAATTTTGGTGTAAAAAGAAATAATTTTAGAATTTTTTTTAATTTTTAAAAAATGCTATTTTGTTAATTTTATAAAGGTAAAATAAATAATTATTTTGGGTTATAATTTTGAATAGAGAATCTGAACATGTTTAAAGCCATCTGTCATCTTAAACTGTCCTTCTTAAGCTAAAAGTTCGTGAAATGGGTTGAATCATTTGTCAAAAACTAAAATTTTCTGATATTTTTTCCACATTAATAGCTACTCAGAGAAAAAGTTAACCCTTTTTGGATAAATAATTTTTGAAGTGAGTATGTATACATGTGGCAAAGATTTTTGAGCAACATTTCAGTGAAAAAAGGAGCATGTTTAAAATTTTTTTGCAAAAATAAAGAATTTTAGAAATTTTGAAAAAACGATATTTTTTAATTTTTAAAATTAAAAGTAAGTAATTGTTATAGGTTATAATTTTTAAAAAGGAATCTGAACATTTTTAAAGCCATTTGTCTCATTAAACTGTTCTTTTCAAGCTAAAAGTTTGTAAAATGGGTTCAATCATCTTTCGGAATCTCACATTTTCTGAGGTTTTAACGATTTGCTGAAAAACAAAATTTTCTTCTGTTTAGAGAATACAGTTCATTATTGCATGAATTTTTGAGTATATAATATTTAATTGTTTTACATCAAATAAATATATTTGATAAAAGAACTAGTTGAAAATAATTATAAATAATTTTTTTCAACTTTTTCCAGTGCATTTTTCAATCATATGTCCATTTTTTGTGACTAAGTGTGCTTGCTGTAAAATATACAACCTGAAATTACATTTTCACTTAAAATTTGAAATTTATTTCTGGTAATTGTAATTGCGGTTGGCGGAAAGTCGAGGATAACGTAAAATCTTTCATACCTCTAAGATTCAGAGAGAGACCATGCAATGTTGCTTGCCATGGAATATCATCGAGAAAAATATCCGAAGACGTTTCCATTTCGAAAAGAGGACCTACGAAGAAAAATTAATAATATGTAAGTGTTGACTAAAACACAAGAAACAATTCTTAACAGCAAAAATGAGGCACATCTTCTGTAAGAAATATTACATTATATTTCCAGATAAGGAATTAATGTTCAATAATTTTCCGAAAGCTACAAAAAATAAAACAACATGTTTAGTGTGGAGGTGACGTCAGAGTTTCGAACTTCAGAGAGTCAGAACTTCGAGTTTTACAGAAAAGCTGATTCATTGATGGGAATTTGAAATGCATTCTTACAGAAGTTGTTTTATCTCAATTTGTCTGTCAGGGTCCGTTAGGTTTGAAGATGTGTATCCCAGAAAGAGTTTTTAAAAGTTGGAAGAAATAAGCGACCATGAAAGTTGTTCAAAGTTGGTTGTGTCGAAGGAATTTCAGGATGAGGGTTTTTTATTTTTCGCTGCAACAGAGAGGTAAGAAAAACCATGAGAATGAAAGTGTGATGCGACTGAATACTCGTTTTAAAATGTCTCTTTGGTTTTCATATTTTCAACACTGAAAACTAGCGTTCTGAGATTTCATCTTGCTTGGATATACTTCAGAGCGGAGAAGGGATGAAGTAAGTAGTTCGGAAGCGTGGCAGCAGTCCGTCCATATTTTTACTATAAGATATTAGTCTATGATGAAGCTTGAAACTATGTACATGATTAAAATTTTCATAAAATTCCGAATTCTTTCATTTTCTATCTGGTTCTATATGACGGTTTTTACCTCACATAATGGATGAGGTCCTCTGATAATATCCGTTTAGATATGCAGATATAATATAATTAATGCTCGTCTATTCAGATGCCTCTAGAGAAGATTTAGGGCTCCAAATAAAACAAAACTTTGCATTGGCTCAGCCTGAAACGGCACACACTCCAAGTCAGATTCATTCTGCTGCTGACAACCACATTTATTTCAACTTAATCAGAAGGCATCTTTTATTCTAAGAAAAGCAAGGGTTTCAAATTTAAATTGGAGTATCCTTACACAAAATAATGCTAATACTTAACTAGTAATAATGCTAATACTTAACTAGTAAATAATGCTAATACTTAACTAGT